>CABFWO010001428.1:130914-162061 GCA_902155825.1 Timema genevievae | reverse complement strand
GGGGGGACGTGAGTAAAGGTATTGTTTTTGAAGTTTTTATAGCAACATATTTTTTTCATCAAAATAAATCAAATGAATCTCCAGTAGAAACAGAGAGTTTAATTTTTTTTCACATAGTTATATCAACATTTGTTGAATATCTGTTAAGGGTGTTCTGAAATTTAATGACAACTTTTTATTTTCATTTAGAAAATTTATCATGACAGAAAATTAAAGAACTGTTGGCATCACCATGACGTGAAGAAAATTAAATTCTATATTTGTACTGGAACAATATTTTATTTATTTTGGCCAAAAAAAATGTTTTGCCATAAAACATCAAAAACACTGAATTTTTCTCGCATCCTCTTCCATCCCAACTTAAGGTCTTCCTCAAAGATGGATTGGTCATGGGGGGATTCGTTGAATGGCCTGCTCGATCACCAGATTTGAACCCAATGTGTTTCTATCTCTGTCAACGTTTAAAGTCAACTTTTTTTCCTTTTAACTCACGTGCCTGATGTTGAGGTTTTAAGAGGACGTATCGTAAGAGGATGTGAGAAATAGGTAATACCTCAATTGTATTCAATGGAGTAGGCCTACGACAAAACATGGGACGCAGGCTCAGAAAATGCATCCAAGCAGGAAACCATTTTGAACAATTTTTCTAACAAAATGTTCTGTCTTCTTGTGTTTTTGTTTGTTTTTGCTAAACTTTGTCTCCTCTTCTGTTGGATGGCTCATTAATTGAACAATAAAATTCCTCCTATCTCGGAAACTAAACGTTTATAGGCCCATGTTTATATTAGCTTTTATTAATGTTTCATGGATGCACCTCTAGCACATTTGACACCAATTTAATTACAATCTGTACACATATATTTATCATTTAAAACCTATTATTTAATACAGTATTTTGGATGTAATTTATTTTAGATGTCGATTATAGACTATGTATAACTTCCACTATGCACAAACAACTTTGGGGCTACAAAGGCGAATATTTATTATATCTGAGTGTAGGCGAACAAAAAAGGTTGAATACCTCTGGTCTATAGGTCCCTTCCCCCCTAAAGCCTTTCCTTCACAAGTAGTTCCTGAAAACAGTTCACTCCTTTCCAACCCCTAACCCTGGTATTTATCTTTTTGTACTCTTCGTTTACCCTGAAAGGTGGAAATCTTACCTGCATTGTTACACTATGACGCAGCTTATAAGATAGGACCATACCGTTGAATATATGGTCAAGGTAATACTTCGTTTTTAATGTTAAATGGAGTGCACATGGGTAATTTTATTTTATGTCATTTTGTAATAAGACCTACATAACGTTCTTATTCCGAATTAATTTAGTCTTTCAATCTAACTCTAGACGTAAATTTTATTAATGGCCAGCCTTTGATCGTCGTAATTATTGATTTGAATGTCTATATCGTGTAGTTTCCTGTTTTTACTGTACAGAGTGTAGACTGTAAATAAGGCTGAGTAGCCGTACTACCTGTAAACAAACACGAGAGGGTATTCTGAAGCGATTATATTTTCAGTTACTTGCAGTCTGCAGACAGTGGCTTTTCATCGTACCCATGGAGGACGACTAAACCGTTAGCATTATCGTTGAACAGACGATGTTTGACCACCAGTGAATCGCCTTGGTTCAAATTCCGGTAGAGTCACGTGATGCGAAAGAGGGTAGCGTTCAAGTCGTTCGGAGATCTCAATAAATGCAGCCCTGCGCGTTTATAATACAGTAGATTCTTGGAAACTCGACCTAATTCGTACTGAGATGGTGTCGAGTTATTGAAATGTCGAGTTTTACGAATGGACTTGTATAAGATGCATATTTACTAAACAAGGTTGAATCACAGTACAGTATCGAGTTTTATATGTATAGTTTTACTGTACTGTAGTATTGTACGGTACAGTAACAGTAATATACGTACAGTACAATATATTACAATATACATACGTGTAATATACAGAAACGCAATACGGTATTGTATTGTATAATATTGTGTTGATTCAAATAACACGTTACTGAAATGGAAAACGAACAAACACAGCACTTGTAAAAACACCACAACACGACTGTTACACTCGAGTTACACAAACAAACCGAGAGGTTATACAGTTGAATGACCTTGGATTATGATGACTGGTGCCAACAACTGTGTGCACGTGCGCACGTCGAGTTACACGGAATGTCGAGCTATCGAGTGTCAAGTTTCCGAGATTCTACACCTTGATTTTCTTACGAATTGATATTTAGAGCACCTTTTAGGCAATAAAAACCTATTTTGGCAGCAAACAATGAAGACATTTTACTGTATTATTAGTGTTATTTTACTGGTTATATATATACACACACATATATATATATATATNCAAGCTGAGTTCGAATGAAAACGAGATTTTTTCTAGTCAAGTAGTTGTCTATAGAGTATTTATTACTTGTACAAGAAATATTTCAAGTTGAATTGCTGAACTAGATGCATGCATAAACCATATAAGTACAAATATATATTTTTTGATAATTACTTTTCTTGTGAAAAACATATTTTTTTATAATTACATCTTTTTATGAAAAAATTCATAACTACACAAATTATAATTTCTAAAATAAATGTAATAGGTAACTGTACAATTCACTTTTAACTAGATTCAAAAATTTTCGAGTTTTGTAAAAATCCTCGAGTCGCTACCAAAACTCGACTAGATCTCGAATTTTCGAATATTCGCACAGCCCTAATCAAAAGTGATAGCTGCAGATCACATCACCGGACGAATTAATACGTGAAAGTAGATCTGGTAAGGCGTGCAATCCAAACAGGTGGTGAGACGTATTAAAAAAAGAGATCTAGTAACTTTTTTATTCGTATTAAAATTGGGTTATCTTACCTACACCGGTGGGCGCGTTAGCCTAACGTCAAGCTCGTCTAACATGGCGAGGTTGAGGTTCGGATCTCAATCGAGTGCACTGAAGGGTGGTTTACTACATGGTTTCCCACTCTCCCTCCACGCAAATACGAGTCAATGCACTCCAGGCTCTTATTTTTCTCCTCCTTTCCATATTTTAACTAAAGTCGGATATCCCAGCTGGATAGTAATACGCGGCGGGGATGGGGGGACAGAAAAATGTTGTTCTAAGTTGATGAATGTATGCTGGAATGTATCAAGTGTGTTTGTTACCAGTTACCACATTATAAATATCTCTAATGTTTTATTTAGCACCGCGTCTTACTAACTGTTCGGGCTACATACATATATACTTGTCACGCTCATGAGTTATATATAAGGAGGGTTGAATTTTAGAGGAAGTATACTCGCATTTGCGTGGAAGGAGAGTGGAAAACTATTTTTTTTAAACCTCAGTAAATCCAACCGGGATTCTAACACTTGATCTCCCTGTCATTGGTAGTATATTATAACACGATAGTGACGCCTTAGACCGTGCAGCCACCGAAGCAGGTATATCTAATTTTGACTACTAAAAGGTAACGCGCCATACTTGGTAGCTGAGGTATTATTTGGGGACGCAAATGTACGCTACCGGGTAACACTATTTTAAACACTTTTGAAAAATTCGTTCAAGTTTCAATTTAATTAAAATGAGGAAAATAGGATTTTCTTTTAACATATTCACGCTCATCATTTCCAACGTCAAAAATTTAGATGATCTCTTTCAAAATCATTTAATAAACAGTATTAAAGTATACCAATGGGCTTTGTAATTTTTTTTAAATATGCCTTTAATGATATAGTATTATGAAAAATCATGCTCATTTACTTAGGACGGAACGGCATAAGAAAGCTCCATTAAGCATCGCAATGTACCTGAAGCATGCTGGGTCGTTCTCTAAGTGCTTATTACGTCATTACGCTGTGAGCTATCTGGTGGCATGCCCTGTTTGTTAGTGCTTGAAACTTCCTGATTATTGTTAACTAGTTAGTGTCCTAGCTATATATGAATTTGCTAAGCAGATCGAAACGTTAGGTTGATTATAATTGATAAGAACATATTACTAACACTTTCTTAAAGTATAAATAGCTAGGCGTTGAACAAAATAAGCATCCTAGCACTGATAGACCCTTATCACGCCACTCGTGTCTACGGGGGTAAACTACTAGAACCCTGACACGTGTTTCAGACGCACAGAAACCCCGCACTATTCAAGACAAGGCCGTAGCCAGTCAATAATTTCAGGGGGGGTTTGGTGGGCACATCTCCCAATTGCCAGAAGCCAGAAAAAATTCTAAAGGATAAACAGTTCTAGAAGCTATCTGCAGTGTTTTTTTATGGCAACACTACCCCTTAACTGCCGAAGGATAGAACATTCTCTAAATATTAAACACACTTAGAAGCTCTCTGAAGTGCTTTTTAGGGTAACACAACCCCCTAATTTATACTTGTATCTGAATTTTGATATTTTTTAACTCATAAATAAAGCCATATATATTTTGTTCATAGAATTTCGGAGGGGGTTTGAACCCCCAAAACCCTCCCCTGGCTACGGCCTTGATTTAATAAGTAGTTTGTTATTTTAAATTATAGTTCACGACTAAAATGGAGGTAGAAGGTATCGTGTTAACATGTCCTTCCTTATAGGCTTATACAATTCTTTAGTTTAGCGTCTTGTCTTACTAACCATCGGGTTATACGCTTATGTACTAATTACCTTAATGGTTTTAGAGATGGGCAAGGTTATATTGAGAGGAAGTGTACCAACATGTGTGTGAAGGGAAAGTGAAAAACTATTTTGGAAAAACGATCCTTAGTACACCCGAACGAGATTCGAACCTCGATCCCCCCGTCATTGGTAGTCTAGTCCACTTTAAGAGTAGCATCTTAGGCCATGCGACCACTGAAGTGGGGTTTATACAGTTGAAATACTTACATTTTAAATATTGTGGTTAAATAAGTTGTGTGGCATTATCCAGCACAAACTTTCTCGCTCCTTTACCAAAAATTGGATCCATCGCTTATTTATTTATTTTTATTTATTTATTCAGCACCGCGTCTTACTACCCGTTCGGGTTATACGCTTAAGTACTAATTACGCTAATGGATTAGGAATTGGGAGGGTTGAATTTAGAGGAAGTGAACCCGCATTTGCGTGGAGGGGGAATGGAAAACCATTTAGGAAAAACCCGGTCCAGTTCACCCGACCGAGATTCGAACCTCGATCTCCCCGTCCTCGGCGGTTGAGCTCAACACGACTAGCGCGTTAGCCAACTACGCCACCTAGGCGGGTAAATTATTATTAATAATATAAATATTACCTTGAACAAAATTAGTGTTCAAGCTATTAAAAAAATCAGTCCTCAATAAACTACTATGATTGTTAGTATTTTTTAATATTCAATTTTTTTAAATAAAACGTCATTCGTAAACTATCCTCCACCCTCGCCATCCTCAGACGTGTTTCAATCTGTCGAAATCTCCCCGCGTTGCTGTCACCGACAGGTCATGTCCTGATGACATCACCATTCGTGCTCCATCATGTCGAAAATTCCCCGCCAATATGGCAGCGGTAGATCGGGAAATGCCCAACCAAGTTTCGAAACACTTGGGAGGAGGGTGGGGCGTTGACGTGCCACCCACAATATCAGTTAGTCTGCTGGAAGTCATCAAAGCGTTCACATTTCATGGAAAGTCAACAAGTACTCTAAATTGTTTACACGCGCAAAGAAAAGCCAGTGAAAGCACTAATCATAACCATTGTTTTTAACACGCTGTTTCCACTTGACAAGGTCGACGCCTAACGCGTCCCTATCGACAAGAATGTCAAGAACAGACTTAGGGCCAGTTTCGTAGTCAGATTTAGTACGCCTAAAGTGCGAGTCGATACTAAATACAAGACGTTACCTACCTTAAATTGAATGGAATGGGCCAGTTTCATATGCGAAACTGGCCCATTCCTATTTTGGTCTAGGTAGGTGTCGTCTTGTATTTAGTATCGACTCGCACTTTAGGCGTACTAAATCTGACTATGAAACTGGCCCTTAGCCCTTTGTTCAGCTAGAAATATACAGAGGGAGGAAATTGTATGTTGTTTAGACACACACAGAGTTGAAAGAGCTGAGCAACTACAAGACAGTCACCCAGTCATATAAAAACAATTTCAACAACACACAGCCTCCTCAGAAGATAAGCTTGACTTATTATAAAATCTCTCTAAGGTGCATTTGTGGTACCGTATGGTCGTCATCGTCATGACGCCGAGCACCTTTCCCTCAAATGGGTCGCCTATCTCGCCCGGAGCTGGGAACATTTCTGCGAGGTATGGGACCTCATTGACGTCGTCGCAGACCGAAGTGGTATGTGGTCGACACCCGACGCTAGATATTGCAACGGTTTTATCGACTTACTCGTCGTAGATCTATGCGCCACGCTAACAGATACCATGAACGGCATCGATCTCGAGCAGCCTACGATGGAAACACACATCATAAATCTGGATTTGATCAGTGCTACCTACTATACACGTCAAGTCATCGGCTTAGATTATCATTAGCACTGCCTCTTACAATCCATTCGAGCTATACGCACTTACGCTAATGTGTATATGGTAGGGTGATTGTGAGATGAAGTGGAGGACCTACAGTTTAACGTGGGATCCGAACCACGGTGGAGGCCTGGCATTCCACACATCCACAAGTTGCGATTAATACACATCTTGTCAGAGGTGAAGGAAGGGTTTTACAATCAGATAAATCTGTGTCGAGACCGAGGATTGAATCCCGGACCCCCTGCACAGAAGTCTGACATCTTACCACTAGACCACCAGGTCACCATCGGCTTAGAGTTTAGACTAGTAAATATTGGATTGTGAACTCAAAACCATTTTATTAACACATCTAAGAGACAATGTAGGAAAATTTATAAACTATTATATGCAACATTCGTGTAAAAATGTAAAGTGTTGATTCTAAATTAATAATGTATATATCATATTGTGTTTTATTCATGAAAACGTGTCCCACCAACTTCAAATTTTCCTGTTTCTAAATTTGGCCTACTTTATTCATGTTTCAACATGTCGTGCTCGCCAAACTGGCACCATACGACGCATCAAGATGTGGCTAACAACAGTCATGATTGCGACACAGCAAGGGTCAACGACCTGTGTTGTACAACCATTTGCCTGTTTCAACTTGTCTGGATTAATCTCCACCACACTGGCGCCAGGTTTCACAATAACCGTCAGAGTTTTAACATCCTGATGACGTCATCATTCCAAAAATAGATTCAGGGTTGAGACATTCTGGTGAAATCACTCGTGGCCTAATTTAATCCTGTTCCACTATGTCATTCTGCCAAAGTGACGCCAGGGTTGCAACACACCAAGGATCATTGATGCGTCATATTTTCCTAAATATAAAAACCCATGTATTAAACACATGCCCTGATGACGTCATCAATCGTTTTCCATCATGTCAAAAACTCCCCGCTAATCTGGCCCCCTAGAAGGAGAGTGGGGGGATAACGTCACGGGGGAAAACCCACGCTCTAAAAGAGTGAATGGACCTGAGGTCACCGGTAGAGTCAGACGTATCTTATTCCGTCATAATCTCCCCGCCAAGTAGGTGGTACCAGGTCATTAACCCCCAAATCGCCTGAGGGGAGGTTGGGGATGACGTCACGGGGGAAAACCCACACTCTAAAAGGGTGAATGGACCTGAGGTCACCGGTAGAGTCAGACGTGTCTTATCTCGTCATAATCTCCCAGCCAAGTAGGCGGTACCAGGTCATTAACCCCCAAATCGTCTTGAGGGGGAGGTTGGGGATGACGTCATGGGGGAAAACCCACGGTTGCACAATATCTAACGGTGAAAGTTCTACCAGCTCGAGTGACGTAATCACGGAAGATTGATGATCTTGAAAGTAGGTCAAGGTCATAATGCGCTGAGTGTAGTGAATTAGTGAAGGAGGTGATTCTCAAAGTTAAGTTGAGTTGTCTAGTCACCCTATCTACTGATATAGGTGCCCCGTGGACTAAACGTTAAGCTCATAAGTCTGGTTTTCCAGTGACGGGGAGGTCGGTGTTTAAATCATAGTCTGGTTAGATGAGGACTTTTTTTGTTAAACCAGTATCCCAATCTCCCTCTATGCAAATTCGGATCCATTTGATTTAAATTCTAACTTTCTCCCCCGCCACCCTATTGGCGTAGTTAAGTGCGGATAGCCCGGACGGATATTAAAACATGGTGGTAAACTATAAAAAAAAGTAATGTCAGATAAAGTTCTACGTATGTTATTCTAATGTAGAGACATGATAAGTAAGTTTTTCTGCTTTGGAAAAAATTCCTAAAATTATTATTATTTTTACTGAAAATGTTCCAACTATTTAAATGGAACGATTGCAATCGAGATATTCCAAGTTTTAAAGTTTACATTTTAGTTTAATTTATACCAAGTATGTTGACTCTAGAAACATCGTCAGATAAGTTACAATAAATCAATATTGTTGAGTTCTCACACCTACATATCGAATACAGAGTTTAGTGGTTGAATGCGAAGGTATCTCAAACGTAGGTATTTCCCGGTCTACTGTATGTATGTAGATTGCTGTATTCCTGTAGATATATTCATACTTCAATAAAAAAAAATTCAAAGCCTTTCTGAATACATTCCCTTCCCCTGGGATTCCAATATATGGGGGGAAAATCCGTTTGAAAATTTACAAAAAATTAGCCATATATATGTGCATCCTGCGGATTAGAAACTAGGTCTTCTACAAGAGGAGGAGGAGGGGAAAGATCTCGGCACCTCTGCACAGTAAACAGAAGTTCCACGGTGTCTGAGCGACTTTCTGCAGACAGCGAACAATAGAGAAATGTGTGGGAAGTCTCCAATTATCATCTAAGACCTAGATTTCTCAACGTTATCAGACACTACAAGGGCTCATCTTCTCACAGGTCTAAAAGCCTCAGATATAACACAAAATATATCGAATAGCTCCGAAGGTAAAAGTTGTGTCTGAAGGGGGGGCAAAGGCGTCTAGAGAAAGTAAAAAGTATATTGGCGTTTCAATTTGATCCCATTATACTATACTTTTTGAATTTTAAAATAACATTTGGTTTGTATTACAAATTAAATGCCGAATTGTGTTATATATAATGTTCAGAATATCATAGAAATCAATGTTTATGTTAATGGCAATGTGTGTAAACCAGGCACTCTATAAAATGCCTAGGCTTTCTATATAATTCCTAAGTGATTTTAACAAAGTATGAAATAAATTAGTTTTGCTGTTGTGTTTCGTACTTTTCGTAGGAAATTTATAGAATAACCAGTCATTATATATTACCGAGAACAATAGCTGACATAACCTAACCTTACGTTACCTAACTATCCTATTGTAAAATAACCTAATCTGACAAACTTAAATCCTAGGAATTAGGTGAACCTATAAAAAAAACGGTGCAAGACTTACATAGAACTGGATAAAAGAATTGATAACATATTCCAGGACTTCAAAAAGACAAAGAACTTGAAAATAAGTATTAAATACAACAGCAAAACTCGATTATTTCATACTTTGCCAAAACCCCTCTGGCATTATATAGAAAGCCTGAATTTCACACATTTCCGGTGACATATACAAAGCTAGCCATATTTCGGAGCATGTTAACAGTAAACTAGAAATACAATGAATGACCAACAACGCTTGGCTCACTCATGAATGAAGGTGGGAGTATAGTGAATGCGAGTTAAGGGCACTGGTTTTGTAGTTTTTTTAGCAAAACATTTTTATTGATCAAAATAAATAAAATAATTCTCCATTAGAAATAAAGAGTTTGATTTTCTTCTCACGGTGACCTCAACAGTTTTTTAGTATCTGTCAAGAGTGTTCTGTAATTTAATGACAAGGGTTTATCTTAATTTAAAAAGTGTCCCATCTAATCCCGCCATGCTAATGACAAATATTCAACATCATCGTGTGAAGAAAATTAAATTCTATCTTTCTACTGTAGCAATATTTTATTTATTTTGACCAAAATAATATTTTAATATAAAAACTACAAAAATGTTGCCCTTGACTCGCGTTTCCCACCTTAACAAATATTGGCTTCATCAGTAAATTACGATGATGCTAATGAGGAATTTAAGTCAATAAAACCTGGTGAGCGTGCGTCGACTCATTCTCAAGAACAGGAAGACGAAAAACCCTTTGTTTTGGTCAAGTTCTGTTAGCTCATTATGTATCTCATTTTATTTGTATTATGTTTGCATTTTTTAAGTTAACTAGTTTTTGATTTTAATAATAAAATTCAATGTAAATGAAATCAATTAAAAGTTGTTAAAAAATTGAAATTTATATGGGTCATAAGACTAATAGGTGAAATATAACATGATTACAATGTATTTATCCTGTCTGAGGTCAATAGACATTATAGGACAATATACTGATTGTATCTTGACAAAATATAAACATAGGTCAAATTACACATTAAAAGATACACACTAAAAAATGTAAGTCAATTCATATACACAAACAACCTATTAAAAAATGTTAACTAATAATGTACGAATTATAATAAAAACTGAGTATTGACAATTATTGACCAATATAAAAATATTATAATGAATATTTACGACAGAGAAGGAAATGTCTTAGCTAAGGTAGTTTTTGATTAATTAAATTGAATTCTATTCTTATCTTGTGTTGGAATTCCCTTGTTCCTTATTTAGCTGAGTGTGATTCAGCCACAAAATCTCGACATGTTTCAGCGCATCGTTTTTTATTTAAGAAAATAGGTTTAGTTAGGCTTTATTTCTTTTGTTTGATTAAAACAAATGAGGTTGTTTATATTTGACATATTGGTTACTGCTTTCTCTCCCTCATCTTACTCCTTCACTAACCCATATTTACAACCCTAGAGAGCTCTAGGAGTGGGGGTAGTTTGTACTATGCACACCCTAATCAACTATGCTGAACACGCCTATGAAGGAGGGTTTAAAGTCACTCGATCAACAGCATTTAATTGCATCATTTGATAATAATATTAATAGTATAAATATTTCGATGAAATATATATTAATAATAATACTATCGATATATAATAATAATATTTCAATGATATATTAATATTATAAATATTTCATTTAAACACCTCACATGCATGTCTATTTATACTAAATTTCAGCTCGATACATTAATTACTCTACCAAAACAATGGTACACAAAAAGCATGTAAGTTTTACCTCTTAAACGCGTGAGATGTAATGATTTGAAATTATTGAATCAGCATTTATAATATTACCTGGTGCTTATCTTGGGTTCTTATCTAAGTCCTAGCTACATTCATTATCATTCCTTATTGTTTTCTATTTAGAATATTTTCTAAAATGATATTTATACACTTATTAAAATTGTGCAATAAAATTTTGATGGACGAATGACCTCAGGCGTTAAGCCTAAAACCGCTTGGCCTAAACAGTGAGACTCAAAATCCATTACCCTAAAGTCCTTTGGCCTAAAACGAGTTCAGAAAAAAAAAAGATAGCTTGGTTAAGTTAACAAATAATCATTCGACTTGAAGTAATTTAGTCTAAGAATTAATTTTCACATAAAGTCAGTAAAGTCTGTTCAGCGTAGGAATTGTTTTCTGAAAGGCCATTTTCCCAACCAAACAAAAAACAAAGAAACAAAACTTATGCTGGCTTACGTTTAGATAGTTCCTGTTTTCTCAATATCCACACTCGAGGTGTTACACATCCGGTGGCCTGAAACCGGTAGGATTACTTTGGTCAAAAGTGGTTCGCTCAAGCTATTAAATAAGAATAGTTATGTAATTAAATATAATGCACATACCAATTAGTTTACAAGCTATTCATGGAAAAAAAAATATTCCTGAATTACATAACTCAACTGACGAAACAGTTTATTTATCTGTTCTCAAAATAATAGGTTCGTGACCCGTTTAACGCGCCAATCTCGTGTTAGACTAGACTGCCGAAGACGGGGATATCGGGGTTCGAGACCGGTCGGGTTTACTAAGGACGGTTTTCCTAAATGGTTTTCCACTCTCCCTCCACGCAAATGTGTGTGCACTTCCTCTAAATCAATCCTTTCTAATCCCTAACCCATTTGTTGCAGACGACCAATAGTTATATAGTTCAAAGGTTGGTACCTTTAGAAAACACCAGAAAAGCAATTGTAAAAGAGTTCGAATCCCACCAGATGTATTGAGATGTGTTTTACTATATGGTTTACCATTCTACCTCTACGTAAATCAGTGTACATTTCCACTAAAATATTACCTGTCTCCTTTTTAGCCTATTCAAGTGAAAATGCGGGTAGCCCGACAAGACGTGAGGGAAGCACACCATCAAAACTATGAACACGCCATTTACCCTGAAAGAAAGCTTTATTACCTTGACGTACTACACTATGGTCCTATCTTATGAGCTACTTCATAGTGGAACAACGCAAGGTAAGCTTGCTGCTACCATTCAAGGTGAACAAAAGGTATAATTATTATGTTACAAACTCAGCCCATTGGTATGAATGTTACTATCAGAGTAACAGGACAAACCCTTGAGTGACACAAAATTAATTTTATTGTTTTAGATACCACCTGGCATTAAACCCGGGTCTACTTGACTTGTTGTCAAGCACGCTAACCACTCGGGCTTATTAGGTCTTCAGGACTTTCGTTGACTATGAAGTGAGGTCTTGGTAGTAATAATTTCAATTTCAATTTAATTTATTATAGTGCTGGCCAACATTCGTAAGACCTATGACAGACCAGCACTGAAAAGTACACAAGTACCATACAAGCACGTATAATAACAAAATAAAATAAACAATAATCGCTAAATAATTATATATACTGATGAATAATTAAAAAGTAATAATAATAATAATAATCTATATTAATTTTGTGATTATTGGCTACCTCGAAAGATCAAATAGGTGTTAATTCATTCAATTAATTCATTTTGAAATTTAGTTGTTAAAAGTTTTTAAGCCCCAGTTATGTATCATATATTATTTATTATGTATTTTGTACCGCTTGGATGGCAACTACCTTATTTGGCCCCAACCAGTGATTTTAGAATCCCTGTTCAAGAAAACGACAAGAGTAACTTTACTTTATGCTCAGTAGAGTTGAAACAAAAAAAATCTTGAAATAAACATTTCAAATTCATATTTAAAATAATCAATTACTGGTTATTAATAAAACAAAAACTACCTACTATAGTTAGATTGAACAATTAAGTTGATTTGTAATAAAGACATTATTAATTATAAAATGAGATAAGATCAAACTATTTAGGTACAAAAATAACGGTACTTATGATTCATTTGAAATTAATTAATTAATTACTATTGAAAAAAAACTCCATGGCATCAGCCCACAAGCGAGCTTTACCAACAAAGGGGCCACCTTTTGTTGGAGAAGATAGTGCCAACATTTGCGGATAGAGGGTGTCATGTAATAATCACAACGAACCCTCTGGCCGTTAATCTCAGTTTTATAGACCGGAGCCACTACTTATTTATACAAGCTGCTTCTCACTTGTCCTTACGAGGCTGAGTTGACCCCGTTCCAAACCCATTACTTCACAGAAAAATCTGGAGGCGCCAGGGATCAAGCCCTGGACCTTTGGATCTGAAGCCAGGAGCTCCAACTACTAGACCACAGAGGCAGTTTTTATTACTAATAGACTGCTTACAAATTAAAATATGTTTTTACTCCAATATTATATTATTTAATTTCATTGTATACCCTTATACAGTAGCTCGTGAACTGCATTCAATTATAGATTATAACAGTACACTTGTTTAAAGAGTGAAATAAAAAAGGTATAAACTTGTGGCCATAAGGGGTACACTTAGGCCTAATATAAGAGGGGGGGGACATAGCAATGTGACATTCCTTAAGATAACAGTAGCTTCAACGCTTTAAAACCACAAAATAAATCTCTACCTAATTTAGAATGGTATATTGTGACTATGACAGCAAATGATAGATAGAATTTGTCTAAGGTAGGTTGGATCTAATTTTTCTACATTCCGTTGGACAACGAGCTAGATGGGTATACCCCTTGCCCACCAATGGAGGCTAGATAGAGTTCTCTATAACTATTTCATCTTTATCTCACCTCTGTGATAATTTGAGCACAATGTCACTGTAAATAATTTAATTTTGAATTATTATTTCGGAAATGTATATGACTCATTTGTTTATTAGTGACTTTAGGAGACTGTCTATACTATTGAAATATATGCTAGCTTAAACCAGGGGTTCCTAAAGTTTGTATGCCAAAAGAGACTTTTTACCAGAAAAAGTACATGCTGGAGCCCTCATAAAAATGTTTACACTAATATTAACAATATTCAATAAGGACAGTTAAATTTTACAAGTCTTTTAGAACTTAATATTTAAATAAATTTTCAAAGAAGAAAATACATTTCACGTCTGCTTACAGTGAAAATGTTCCTTTTGCAAAATGCCAAATTTAAATCAGTAGGCCTATATATTTATTTATGGCACGGATGGGCTTGCTTTTTATCATAAATTGCTTCAATACGCCTGCCAAATTTCAACGTTGCACTACACCGAAAATAATATTCTACGGCCATTTATTAAATTCCCTCATAGAAATGTATATTCTTATTTGGTTATCTGGAAGGGTCCTTCTACCAGCGTACCAAATTTAAATTTTCTACCACTCTTAAAAGTGGTATATTATAGTTATATTATTAAGTGGCCCCTTTCTTTACCTTCCTGCCAAATTTCTGTTTTATACCACCCTGAGAATAAGTTGTTTCTATTAATTTTAGAAATTTTTACAAATACCACCTAGAAATTTCAAATGTTAAGACTTATTTGGTTATCTAGAGTGATTCTTCTGCCTGAACGGAAAATTTAGATATTCTTACACTCTTATAAAAGTTATTTTTATTACTTCATTGAGTCCTATTCAAAAATGTTAAGTTTTCATACTTTTATAATTATTTCGAGTAGTACCTTTTCCTGTCTGCCAAATTTTAATTTTCTAATTCATCTAAAAAGTGTGTTATGTATAATTATAGCTCCCCCATTTATTGGAACATGCAAACTCCAAAAGGGATTAAAGGTTGGTTCATGACCCGGAGTTCATCCAGGGACAAACTGACTAGCAGTCCGGTTGTGTCCGGTAATTCATCAGAGGATGGATCTAGACATAGGGACCTCTACATGGTCTACGAATAATTTAGAGTTAGGGTATCTTACTCGTACACAGTAGTCATGTCCAGAATATTAGCTTTATAAATAATGGTATAAATTATATTCCTTATTAGTCAATAAGTCAGTAATAGACTAGTACAGTTCTCGTGTTTTTTAAATGTGTGTGAACTGGCGACCGGTCATAACATATATATAAAGGCATATTATGTGTGTGTTATAGATGTACATATATGAATTACGATAATGTGGTAGGATTGAGAAAGGTAGAATTTAAAAAGTACCCACATTTGCGTGAAGATAAAGTGGAAAAATATTTAAGGGGGAAAAAACTAAACACCCAGCCGGGATTCGATTCCCGATATCCCCGTCTCTAGCAAACCAGACTAAATAAGCTTGCCACTGAGACCGCCTGTCATCCGATGCGAGTAACAAGGTTTTTGCGTCTTATTTAATTTATAGGAATTAAGAGAGTAATTTATAGAAAATGCGCCCACACTTACGTGGAGGGAGGAAGTAAAACCAATTAAGAAAAAAATCCTCCCAGTTCACCCAGATGAGATCCGAGATGAGAACCTCCCCATCAGCGGCAAATCAGACCAGATGAGCCTGACACCTAGTCCAAGCGCCCACCGATTCAGGATAACCTAGGTCTGGTGGTAATGAAGTGAAAAAATAACAAATATTTCCATTTTGTGAAAATCAAATCTAAATTGCTCCAGCGATTTTTGACTAAACTTAGGTTATTCGAATATGACCTATCTTAATTTACTTTTGTGGATGGTTTTACAGTAGGCAAAATATTTCTCTAGAAAATAGGGGCAATAATTCCATTGACTCATGTTTAAATTAATTTGACCTCCTTCGTTCATTCGCAACAAAGTGAAACCGTCAAACACACCATTTCATGTCCTAGGTTTACCAATATGTTTGTGACCTTTCCTCTCCCTGGTCAGGGTGCATGTTCGTGGTCTAGGACAGGGGTGTGTAGTCCAGGACACGTTTGGCCCCTCACGTTTCATCTTGTGAACATTGATCGTCATGTGAGAGATATACTAATTTACAATAATCATTTATATGGTGGGCTAGGACTAAGGGAGTCAGCCAAAACCGAACTGATAATATGCTTTCCAAGCAAAGTTTGGATAAATTTAATAACTTTCTGTGGTTATTTAATGAATATCTTTTCTACTATTTGTCAATATGCCCTATTGTTTCCGTGTCACCCCTAAACCCTCTTGACTTAAAGAATGGTTAAATAAAAACTAAAGCTCTAACCCACAAATATATTTAACACCACATATTACTACTCGTTCGGGTTATACTCTTAAGTACTAATTACACTATTGTGTTAGGAATTGGGAGGGTTGAATAAAGAGGAAGTGAACCTCCATTTGATTGGAGGTAGAGCGGAAAACCAGTTAGGAAAAACCACCCCCAGTTCACCCGAGCGAGACTCGAACCTCGATCTCCCCGTCCTTGCCAGACTAGCTCAACACGAAACTGGCGCGTTAACCAACTATGCCACAGAGGTGGGTGACCAACAAATAAGTATGGTTGGATTTTGGTAGGAAGAAAATTTTTAGAATGTACAAATATATTTTGATAGAATGTTACTATATTATTATTATTATTATTATTATTATTTCTATTTTATAGATATTGATACTATGTATCAAAAGGGACAGCTGCATATCATATGACTTGACGTAGGAATACATGAAAAAGGATCTATTAGATTTTCCAGCTTTAAGATTGTGAGAAAATATAAGTTAAGACTTCTCTGGTCTAGGAGGAATTGAGGGTGAACATAAGCTAGATATGCCTGGTCTAGGAAGAATTAAAAGTTATGTTGAATTAGTGTTAAACATATATTAGATAGAACAAATATTTTCTCAAAAAACTCAATTCAAGGCGTAGTCATCTTTTTTATTATTTTATTTTGCTTAAAATATATAATTTAAAGAAGTATTTAAAAAGGTATTATTTGCAGTGAAACAGCAGCCTATCAAATCACCAGTAGAATAACACAATAACATTGGTTTCGCTACGAAATTTTGAAAGAGCAATTTCTCTGTGGTTATTTTTACGTCACTGCTAAAATATATTAATATTATTGTTACATAATAATGTCAATAATATTTCCCCTATAGTGTTGTGAAACACCATAAATTTACGTTAACACATAAACTAAAGTATTGTAATAGTGGAAATTTTCGACTTCGCTATTATGATGAATCTTTACATTTTATGTGTCACCTAACAAAAAAAAAGTGGATTTTACAATTCTGTATGTTTGTCACTGAGTCTAAGTCCAAAACAGTTTGATATATTTTTTCAATTTTGATATTTCGTTGTCATACCTAAAGAGGTTTTTATTCGACCTTAGCCCATACTATTTTTTATCAATGCCTCTCTCAGCCCGTTCCGGTTATACGCCTATGTACTAATTACGCTAATGAGTTAGGAATAAGGAAGGTTAAGTTTAGAGAAAGGGTACCAGCATTTTCGTGAGAAAACATTCAGAAAAACTTCCGTACACCCGACCAGGATCAAACTCCAATCTACCAATCATCGGCAGCCTAGTCTATTGATGACTTAGACCACATAGCCACTGAAGTGGGGCCCATAAATTAAGTTAGTTTAATAATTAATTATTTTCGAAAATTCCAATTTGAGAAAAAAAAAATTGCTCCAACCGTTTTGTTTAGAACGGATGTATTGGGAGAGTTTGACCTGACAAACATTTTTTACTTTTTGTTTATTGGAAAATTCGTTTAATGGTAGTTTACTGATAAGTGATTTTTTTAAATTAGAATTTTTTTGAAAATGGTTCTAGAAATTTTGTTTAGAAGGAGGGATTGGCAAGACTAGTAAAATTGTTTAGGACTTTTTTCCCGAGCACATTTTGTTAGTTTACTTATGATTGATTTTAAACAAATTTAAGATATTTTTTTTAAAAAATGGCTTTAATAATTTCGTTCAAAATATGTATCTTAATTTTTTTTAGAATATAGATTATTTTCCTTGACAAAATTATTTATAAGTTATTAGTAATTTACTAGAATTTTTTTTTTAACTTTTTAAAAGTAACTATAACAACTTTATTTAAAATTGATATTGAGGAACTATTTTACACAATAATATATGTTTATTATATATTAGTATTAATTTTAAAAAGGCTAGCTTAAGCCTACTTATGACAAATTTTAGAAAATTTTGAATTTACAAATAACTGATTTTGAAAATTTGTATAGTTCTAAAAATTGTATGAATAATTTTGGTTTATATTTTAGAAAATTTTGAATTTACAAATAACTGATTTTGAAAATTTGTATTGTTCTAAAAATTGTATGAATAATTTTGTTTAAAACCCATAGGTTTTATTGTGATTAACAATATTTTATGTTTGTTTTACTGAGGAAATCTTATCTAAAGGTAGTTTAACTGGAAACCTATTTTTGAACATTTTGCTCCAAACTATAAAACACTATAATGATAAATTGTGTACTATTTTGTCGTACCGGTTATTTAAACTAGTGTTATGTATGAACAGGCTAATGATAGTCAATATGTACTTAATTCTAGGAGAAACACAACAATCAGATCCCAAACTACCATTGTACTACTTAGCGAATATAAAATACATTATAAAATCGTGGCCAATTATTTTCAACCCTTTTTTTTAATGAATGTGTGAGATTCTGAGATCGTTAAGCAGACGTTACCGACTGAGCTCATATGTGAAACTGTGGTTTCTTTCAAAAAATAAAATAATTTGTATTTAGGACTTCCTATTAATTATTTAAATCGGAAAAGGGCTTGTTTATTTAAAACAATAAGGTCCTATATGCAACATTAGAAATGATTCTCGAAGAATGTTTATGGCAAAAAAAAAAAAAGATTATGTAAAAAGAAGAGTACGTGTGTTTATCGCGAGGGGGTTATGTCGCTGTTGCGCCAAGACGGGCGAGCGAGGCGGTAGCAGGCCAACAGGTGACCTCGGTGACCGTTGAGGGAACATCTCCCGACTGTTGGACAACTTTCCACCACATCACCAACCCACCGCACTTTCCCACTGCGTTACGAGAGTTCTCCAGAGGGGGATACTCCTCTCTCTTTGGGAGACAACCCCCCCCACCACTCCACACACGGGATGAGTATATAACATGTGCAAGGCTACGGTATGGTCATCAGTCAGCTGTTCCTCAGCTTCTTTTCAGCATCCGGAAGGTGCCATCACATTACATACAACATGAACGGACTCGCACTGGTAAGATCCTCTTCTTGTCTGCTATAGCTTCATCGGTGACGCTTTTTTCAAACAGTCTTTAGCTCCAGATCAGCGTCTCTTGCGAAGAGCCGTTCTCTATTTGATTAGGAAACCATGGTTTGGCTCGGACATTTACTTTTGAAACAGTTTATAAATTAAATAATAATATAACTAGCATTGGGAATAATTATTACTACTATAAACTATAAAAACTTAGCACCTGATTCTAGTAAACAGATGCGCATTCAGAAATAGCATTTTACCACTTGTAAAATATATTGGTTTCATATGGTATTGAACCAAAGACCATTAGACCAACGGGCAAGATAACAACCTACTTAATTTAACACGGGCAATCAAAGGCTTATAAATTTTACTTTGCATCCAATTCAGCCTGTGGCCTGGGCCAGTTTCTAATTCAAGCCATATATTTTCCAATACCGGCTTGCTAGGTCTGTCGTAGCTTCATATGCCTTATAAGGTAACTTAAGAATAGGACGAGCACAACGTCCAGTCCCCAATCGTTAATTCACCACTGTGAAAGGGCAAACTTACATTTCATCAATGATAAATTATTCGACCATGCCGGGGATTGAGCCCGAGACATTTAGAGCAGTAGAGAGATACGCTACCGACTGAGCTAGGGTGTCGACCCATTAAAGGTTTATAATTATGGTCTTCAAATTAATTTTGTTGCTCCGCTTCAGCGTCAGTACTAGCTATTTACGTTTAAATTATACAATCTAATGGAACAGAAAATAAAAGATGAATCTTTTAAGTAAATGTTTCAAGCTGAGATAGTAAAGTATGCTGTTGTTGCATTTGGTTGTACTCCATTCTCAATCTTTCATGTATGTGTCAATTATAATAGCGAAAAATTAACTATTCTGGTAGTAAAAACAATTCCGTCTGATAGCCCATGTTTGGCCGAATTTAATTTAAAGGGCGTTTTAAATTCTAAATATTTCGTCAATGTATACAAATAAAAATCTAAAGGGTCAGCACCAATTTCAATGGCAGATAGTTTGATAGTTCTAATGTTAATCTTGTGGAAAAAATATAATTACTTGAAATGTTTTATCAGTCTTGAAAACCACAGCCTAATGAAATTATTATTTTTTGCATCCTGATACTCTCTTAGTAGTGAAAGCGTTAATTCTTCCTTCACTTGTGTCGGTCCAAATTTGACATTGGGAAAGCCATCAGATACTCAAAACACCCAACTGTAGCAGATTTCTTTAAATAATTTCCTCAAACACCAAAATTGGTTTCAAGTTTACGTAGAAACAAACGTTTTGAAAACGATTAGGAATGCGTATCAATCCCGATAGTATACAATTCACACAAAAACGAAGTTTTTGTTATATTGCCCATTTTACACTGTAATGGAATGATCCTCTAAACTGATAGAAACTGCCCGGTACAGCACCAAGAAATTAAGCACGTATTTTTGTAACATACTTAAATTTAAACAACCCTTTTCTTAAATTTAAACAGAAGCTTTGGCCAGAATAGAGTAGATAACGAGAAACTAAACCATAATAACGTCGGGTTTCAAGAGGCGGTTATATATGTTTAAATGGTTTATTTCACTAGTATCTGAATTTTACCAGGAATGGGACTCCTCGGGGATTGTAAGTCTAAAAGGGGATTCTCCCCCCCCCCCTGGAATTCATAAAAACGTGTTCTTAGCTAAGTGCGAGGATGGTGTTATTTTGCACAATTTCAAGCGCCAATGAACTCGCGGCCAAATCCCCACAACTACACCAAATTAGAATATACCGATAGCTTAACTCGCGTGGGATCTAAATGAACTTTGAGAGAGTATTTTACTTCTAAATGTGGCCGGAAAATGTTTCATTGCTAAAATTATTGAACCGTGCTATTTCACAGTGACGAATTAACTGTTAGCGATACTGGGTGTTGTGTTTATTTTAGAATTACATTAGTTTGTAAGTCGTGTGCTGATATAAAAAAGTTAGTTCAGAAAAATGCACGTCACCCTAAGTAAAAATAAAATGGAACTATAACTATGGATGAAGGGAATACATTATTGTTTCATTGAGAAATAGTTAAATTCTCAATAAAATTTCGTGTTTTTTAGTGACTTAGTTAAATTTCGAATATTGATAGATACTTCACTATCACTTAACGTGGTTTTATTTGTCATATCTCTGTATGTATTTAATTGTACTCCTTAGTGCCAGTACTGACTATCAGAACGTTAAACTACATAATTTATTAGAATAGGATGAGTAGGATGAGTTTTAAAGAATGTATGAGTATTTACCTCACTAAATACTAATAGAAAACCACACCATGGAAATTTTTTTTAAAATGAAGTCGGTTGAAATCGAATCCTGGCCTTCCAAACCAAAGTCAGATGTTCTGATCGCTCTCCGAACCCTTCAAGTCATGTCGGTAGCTATTATATCACACAAAGAGCTACGGGTCCATTCAAAACTAGTATTTTCCACCCACCGCGTCCAGGGTGTATATATTTTAACGGAAAAACTCAGTAGACCCAACCAAGATTCGAAACCCGACCTTCCCATCACTGACAAATCAGACTATAGGAGCCTGACATTTAATCCGCGTGCTCACTGATACGGATCCTAATTTAATCATAGACATGTCCGATAAAATGGTGTATTTTTTTAAATGTAAGCTTTCTAAAGACAGGATTGTATAAGCTCAAGACTTACAAACTAACTCAGTCTATATCATCACGTTTTATATTAAGTATCCGATAGAGACAAAAAAATCAGTATCTAAATAATAGGGGCAACATAATATTCACACAAACACTTAAATATTTTAACTATCACCTCGTCTCGAACCGGGATCTAGTTACACAGTTGGTCACTCCCATCACTCGACCAGGAAAAGGCCTATGTCGAGGGATGCAAGGAAAATAAACAAGACTTGCTAAAAAAAAATTTAACAGACAGCCTTTCATCTTGTATGTCACGATGTTTCGTAACAGAACCAGACTCTTGACCAATAAAAGCTCGGACCTGATGTTGTTCTCTTAAGGTGGGGGATCCAGGGAACGCGAGAAAATATGTGTTTTTGCAGTTTTTTTAGTAAAACTTTTTTTTTGTGTCAAAATAAATCAAATATTGCTTCTATACAAACAAAGAGTTTAATTTTCTTCACATGGCGACCTCAAAAGTTGTCAAGGGTGTCCTGGAATCTCATGAAAACTTTTTATCTTCATTTAAAAAGTTTGCTAGATAATTCCACTGTGCTCATGGAAGATATTCAACAACTGCTGATATCACCATGTGAAGAAAATTAAACTCTATTTTTGTATAGAACAATATTTGATTTACAAATTTTGCTATAAAAACTGCAAAAACCGACCTTTTCTATATATATTTCTAACTATTTATTTTTATCTCAGAAAGGCGACACTTTACGTATAACATTGTTGAAAATAAGCTAATTGCACCTTTTAATGACTTTTTTAAATTATAAAACCTAAACTGTTAGGTTTATAATCATGTAGGCACACGTTGATACCTTTTAACTGCATTTTACTAGAACTATATTTTGAAATAACAAACCTATCGGCTGTTGCCATCTTAAAACTTGAATATCAGCAGCGATATCCGAGATTGATAGAGTTAGCCGATTTGTACTCCCAGTTACAGGTTGCATTCGTGGCCCCTTGTCCTCATTTTTTGATATTCTTACTAGACATTAAATGTAACATCTAACCTGTGAGATAATATTTATAGTTTGTGGGATTTGGCACTATGTGAGGGATGAAATTGACTGTTGAGTTTGTTTTTATGATTATTTTATATATTTTTTTACTTTTACTTTTCTTAACTCATTGATCAGAGCTAGAAGTTAAGTACGAGCAAATTCCCTGTTTTCCATAGTATTTTGGTTAACTTCTATAACACGCCATGTATGATTATAGAATATGTATATTTTGCATCATGCACCAACAAGTTTGAGAGTACAAAGTTGAAGATAAATTGTACCTGGGGGCATGCGAACAAAAAAGGTTGGATACCTTTGATTTAGAGGATAGATACCAGGGTCTCAGTCGTATCTGCCCAATAATATTATTCAACTGCAATTTATCTACAGGATTAGACTAGCAATATAGTTGTTTAACGGAGTATTTAACGTGAACTTTCTAAATCTACGGATTAAATCAGCACACCACTTACATACTAACTTGATTCTAGTAAAGACACGGAACTCAGTTTCATAAATTAAATAGGAAACCCGCAATTTCACTAACGATAAATTCTTCAGCCATGTCGAGAATCGAACCATTAGCCCAGTAGGCAGACACGCTACCGACAGAGCAAGGGTGTCGAACTAATTATATATTATTATAGATTAGTAAAAGTATTCCTAATACCATATGGTGAGGTTATCGTTAATTTGTGACGTGTTCAAGAGAAAAACTAGATACATATTTTTAATCTTTGACTTCAAAAGGGCAATTTATATAACCAAATTGTTTCTTTCTGCCCCTATTGAGCAACGGGCTATAAATTGAGAAAGATTTACGACCAAGATTGTTTTTAATTTTTGAAGATATCGTTCATAATGGTAAAGACTGAACTCAGTATAATCACATCATCAGCTTGTTTCTGAAGAAAGTTGGACCTGCTTGGTTTTACACTTGTAGTACTTAACTGTGATGGTAAACACTCAATAGAATTTACCTTTTCCCGCTTGTTAGTTTCAAATAAGAGCCGGTTCATACGAGTAACAGGAGGAGATTAGCGCCTTAAAACCCTTGTGTGCGCGGAATTCATTATTAGTTATTACATCTTCATGATAAATTGAATATATGTAAAATAGGCGTATATGTTTATTTACAGACTTATTTGAAGTAACGCTTAGTTTCCACACAGATAGTAATGTTTTTATTAAAGCCTTCACCCACTATTTCCAAAATGACGATATATTTTAGTGTACCAATGTGGTTTTCCACTCTACCTTCAATCAAATGCGGGCACATTTATTCTTACCTATACCTTTATCATTCCTACCATGAGTTTAAAATAGACGGATTATCCGAACGTGTAGGAAGACTCTTAGCACGGAAATAAGATAGGAATGATTAAAAAAAACTCTTTAAAATATTTTAGAAAACCCATAGAATCACCCACCTAAAACTTATCTAGCTCTAATGGTAAAATAAACATGTATACAGTTTAAAACAAACTTGCTAAACACGTCTAAAAGATCTTATTAAAATGTAGGCCCATTTTTAAAAACATTTGCTCAAAGTCTGATTCTGGTACTAACTAGCCTTCAAGTGCTGGTTTGAATGTGCAAAGTGTGTGTTTGTTTGAAAGAAAGACTGTAGGCTTAAGGCGTGTGGCGAGTTTTCATGCGCCTTAAAGAGTTTAAATACACGACCGGACTGTAACTCTAACCAGTAGGAAGAATATAAACACATCCCGCCTTAGTTGAGCGATCACAGTAAATTAGAGATGAAGGGGGCTGGAGGGAATATAATGTATTATAATGTACAATGTATGTATAATGTACTATTTTTGTACTTTTTTTCCACTTGGTAATCTGAGACACTTTGAATATGTATCACAATCGACATTTTCTATCAGGTCATCCATCAACTGGGTTTTAAAATTCACCACAGCCTTAGGGGTCATGGTGTTTTTCTATGTGTTCATATTTAGCTTTTATAAAAATTATCTGCAATTTTGGGAAAGGTTGGATGCCTCACTTCATCGCCTTCCATTTCATGAGTGCACCATTTTGTTGGTTGGGACCTTCTCCTGCATTCATTCCGATCCTTATTGCCAATTAAGGCAGGCACACTGTGTGATTGTGTGTTGTGTTCATGTTTTATGTCTGTGCAGTGTCTCGCGGCGGTTATGGTGGCGTCAGCTGTGGCAGAACCTCCTAGCGGCTACAATTACAACAGGCCCAGCATCGGGGGCGTCATCTCTACAGGCTTCGGCGGTGGCGGCGGCGGTGGTGGCGGCGGCTACGTACAAGTCAGCCCCAGCTTCTCTAGCAACGAGGGCGCCAGCGTCGACCCGGAACTGCTGGAGAAAATTCGACAGATCCTGCTGAGGGAGGAGTCTAGCTCCGTCCAGTCTTCCGGCGGTTATCCGTCGCAGCCTTCATCCGCTTACGGAGTACCTTCCTCTCAGTATGGCGTGCCCTCAGGCGGTGCCTACTACACCAGAGTTGTCGGTGTTGACCTCGAAGGAATCCGTCAAGCCATCCAGGTGGCGCAGTACCAGCAGTCATCCTACCAGGCCGGTGGCTACCCAGCATCGGGATACGCTGCGTCCTCCAGCTACAGCGTCCCCCGACCCTCGTACAGCGCCCCCCGACCCTCCAGCTCGTACGGCAGCCCTTTCTAGACGCTCGCCCGAAGACATCGCGGGGGCATGACGCGGAAACTAGCGCCGCAGCAAGGGATGCACGCGAAGTGTTCGTTCAAAGACTATAATGGCCCCTTCAAGGACAAAACCCCTTCCCTTGACAGAAACCCGGTGCACCCACCACCCCAAACCTCCATCTTACCAACCCCGGGTTTCATTCTAACATCGCGAAGTGGAAGACTAAGCCTGGAGTGATGTAAATCACTGCCATGGAAGCATCATCCAAGTACCTCCGTCAACGTACTTTGACACCACGTACCAAATCAACATCTATGTGTATGGGTATGCATTGTTGAATGCAATATTTTTCTACATCTTTTTTTGTATAAAATATTTTATAGAAAATCTTAGAAAAAAAAATCTAAAAAATACATTCGCCACCGTACAAAAACAAAAATATGAATTTTATTGCCTACCTTCTCCCGTACCCCTTTCCACCCGAATACAATCGGCACGCCCCGATTGTGAGGATAGAAAGTAAGTCACGTGGATCCCATATTCCTTTTCCTTGTTCGAGTTGTTTGGTTTAGTACAAGTATACTAATTTCTCTTGGCGCAACCTTTGTACCTTACGGCACTGATTAGAATATGAAAGTTGCCCTGTAGCTCGTGAGTTCCACTGACTGGTAATGCCAAGAGGAGGAGACCTCGTGAATAAGTGAAAATAGGCTACAGTTTCACGAGACTAGAGGTAGGGTACTTGCACGTTCAATTGACCGCTAATGTTTTGCGAAGGGTAATAAAGCCCAAGGATTTAAACAATGTAACATGTGAAAAAAGTATAGTTGATGTTATTTGGGTCTTTATTCCCAAATAACCATACATGTTTGTCTAATTGATGAAATCCCTTAGAAATAAATATGAGTAGTAATAAATATGAATAAGAAACCAGAATAATGCCGACAGAATGTCCTTAAGAAACAACTTTGTTGTTATTCACAAAGCGCGAAACTAAAGTTCTTAATTTGAAGGTGTTCCCAATACAAGTTTGCAATAAAATTAAATTAGGGACAAACTCATGTGTTTGGTGTAAAGGCCTACATGCTAATCATAACAAAGTCTGTATAATGCTTCCATAGCTATTTTATTTCCTGGTTCGTGTGTTTTATCAACATTAATAGCTCCGGTCGCGTGAAACTATTCGAGCTCTAGCATGTAGTGAGAAGATCTTACTAGTTAGCGGTGGGATTGACCAGAGGGCCCCAAGATGGCTGCTGCCTCTTGAAGATATAATAGTAATAATGAAAGGTTGTGAAAGTAGCCATTCAGGAAGAGAAATGTCTGATTACATCAGTAAAACATCTCGACTTCCAAAGTGGGGTAATGACCATCTTCCCGAGCGACGGGTCTACTTTCACCTGACGTTCACGAGTTAACGGACTCTATGGGATCAAATAATGATGATGCACTCGTGTTGTTTTTTACGTGTCTCTCTCTCATTGTGTATGACTGACTCGTTTAGAATGAGAAAACGGGAATGGGACTTTTCTCTAGAACATAAATGACTTAACCACCTATCACTCATCCAACACGTTCGTCTCAGCACGTTATCATCGCAATAGCTCGTTTATAAAAGTTACGATACAAAGTAGTGGAACTCCGGGTTCGCATTATTCTGTGGAGGCTGGCAGTTGCCAAATACATTGTTTATCGAGTATAATCAGTTAGACTCGGCTAACCTCAATTTAGACAAAGAAAATAGTATTTAGTTATTTAAAAAATACACCACGTTTTACTATCAGTCACGTATTTTAATCAATATAACGGGATAGGTATGAGGAAGATAGATTTAGGAGAAAATGTACTCATATTTGTATGGAGAGAGAGAGAGTGAAAATACATTTAGGGAGAAAAACATCCTCAGTACACCACCGGGATTCGATCCCCGAACTCCCCGACACCGACTAACCAGACTAGATTAATCTGACAATTAGTCTTCGTAACCATCAATGTGTCTAAAAATAATTATTATATTCTTTAATACCCGCCTCGGTGGCGTAGTTGGCTAACGCGCCAGTCGTGTTGTGCTCGACCACCGGGGACGGGGAGATCGAGGTTCGAACCTTGGTCGGGTAAACTGGGGGTGGTTTTTCCTAAATGGTTTTCCACTCTCCCTCCACGCAAATGCGGGTTCACTTCATATAAATTCAACCTTCCCAATTCCTAATCCATTAGTGTAATTAGTACTTAAGCGTATAACCCGAACGGGTAGTAAGACGCGGTGCTAAATAATAATAAAAAAATATATATTCTTTAAATAAGTTAAAATACTAAAGGGGTACAAACCGTTTAGTTAAAACTTGATTGTGTCCTAAGAGCGCAATCCTATGTCATCATTGATTGTATATTGCTCGTAATTTATTTTTAAGGAGTGTGTTAGCGGTTACCGAGACCTCCTACCTCCTGGCTATACCGGTTTCCGAGCCACTCCTATTCTATTTGATAAATGTCTACTTAAATTCATCAACCAATATTCAATCACAGACCTAGGGAAACGCTTAGCTGGTTCAAGCCCTTACGCTCACGACCACGGCATTTAGTCATTGAAATATATATTTTTACCATCAAATTTCAATAAAATTTCTCATTAGTAATAAATCACAAAGTTTTTAATTTTGTTTGCCAAGTAGAAGTACTATATTTACTAGTTGTGAATAAATATGACTAAGTTTTCTCAGTTATTTAATTTCAAGAATAATTTTTCTAGTTTCACCAGCCGCCATGTTTTGTTTGGATGACGTCATTTGAGCATCTAACGAAGTGTGGTGGTGTAATGCGTTCCCGCCAAGCTCGACAACAATGTGTGTGTTTTCAACAAAGGAACGATTAACACGAGAAATGATTATATATTTGGCAATCAAAACACATTTTAAATCTAAAGGGCAGAGTCTAAACGAATAAAAGGAGGCGAATAATAAATTTGACATTTAATAAACTGGTATTTATTGCGACAGTCTAATAATAATCCCCGGGTAAAGTATGAGAATTAAAGGCCAACGCCGTATACATAGGCATTTCGTTTTACATGCCCGTATACATAGTCAACTATACAACCAATATGAGGCGTTATTAACGTGTAAAATGCCCTGCCGCCCTCTCCCTAGGTTAGTCACACACACAATAACAAATCACAGTACGACACATACAATGGCCCCGTGGCTTCTTTGGTGCTGACTGACAGCTGATGGCTTTGAAAAGTTACCAGACCAAATTATGTATCCCTACGCCGAACCATATGATCTGCAAAAAACATGTGTTTAGCAGCTGTCACTTCTGACAGTCAACATTCAGGTATATACCTGAATGTTGACTGTCAGAAGCCAGCTGTTAGCTGTCAGTCAGCACCAAAGAAGTCATGGGGCTACTGTAGCTCAGATTACCCTTCCTGGTTCCAAAGAGAAAAATGACGTGTGTATGCCCGGACTAAGTTTTCTCAGTAAGTGGTAGAGTAAAAGATCTCGCTTTCATAAAACATCTGGGTTGGATACCGTGAAGCTACAATACGAGTATACCCAGACACCATACCTTGCCCGCGTCTCTAATATTCTCAATGGAACTAAGTGTAAAATAAACCTGGTTAAGATTTAGCAATAACTTTAAGAAATTATTTGTCTAGTGGATAAGTTTATTAAGCTAGCTAAGGTAACCTTTAAAAATAACTACCACATAACTACCTGGGTCCTCTTCACCTACCGAGGTCCTGTTAAAACAATGATAAATTAAAACGATGAAATATTCTAATCAACCATTGTTGGAATAATGTAAAGCATTTAAGGGCAAATCAATTTCTTACCCCCCCCCCTCTCCGCTGCTCACTTCAAATTTGCGGAGACATAAAACATTAAGAAACATATACAACCACAACAATGAAACATATCACGTAAAACATTAAATCACATCAAATAGTTTTAATCATGAAATAATGGTGTGTTCATAAAATAGCTCTAACAATTAAATAACGAGGTTTTAATCAAATAGTAAAAAAAACTATATAATAACGATGCTTTTATTAATAGTTCCAAGCATGTTATAATTGAATAATTCCAAAAATGAAATATTGGTATTGAGTTCAGGTATACTATATAATACTCAATCTTGTAATATTAGTAAGACTAATTGAGACAATAAACCGAACACCAAATCTTCCATCGCTCCGTCTCAGTGGAACGAAACCTCGAGAAGACTAGTCATTGTACTTCATTGTCACTCTCGACCGTGGTTTATAACTATTTATGAAGAAAAATAAAATGCCAGTCATCCCGCAGAGGCAAGGAATCACCTGAATTTCCGCACCTTTGTGTAATTTAAAGGCACCATGAGGCATAGATTGGACAATGGAGTTGTCCAAAACTATAATTTATTGATGGTTTCTTCTACAACAATAAGAACGCTAGTGTATAGTATGATTTTGGTAGGAAGAACAGAGAAGTTAGTTACTAAAACCATTTTAATATACTCGTATGTATGCATCAAGTCATGTTGTTTGCAGCTGTCACTTTTGATAGATATTATAAATATCTATAGAATTACAAAAATAATAAAGTGAAATATTATTAATTTTGGCCACAAAGAAGTGTGTTTGAGTTTTTGTCTACTTTTCTTCCAACCAAAATGAAGGTATAGCTCCTCGGGATAAAGGTGCAGTTTCTTAGAAAATCACTTGCGGTGACGCGGTATTCCTTTTCGTACGCTTTCCAGAACAATCACAAATTACTTTACCATGGTAGGTTTCTCAGTACATATTATTATTTTCATAGCATTCAATAAATTCGAGCCAGATGAAAAAAAAAGATTTGATTGACTGAGAGTGTGACGACACTTAGTATACAAGCCAAAGCGTTACATACACAAAGCTATCATGTGAGACAAACTAAGATGTTAAAAATCAGGTCACATTTTGGAACTTTAAATAATAAATAAAACTTTAAAATCAACACTAATTTCCAATAAACGTCACTACTATACTTAATTTTTTTTAAATATGTATGTTGGGCTGTTTTAGTATTAAAATATAACTTCTATATTGGGTGACGTAAGCAATGTTATAATCCTCATATTCCTCCAAGTGGCGCTACCTTTCTATGTTTATTTTTTTACACTAAACGGTCATACATATATATGCGTTGTTCCCCTCGTGCGTTGGAAAGGCACGAATAGCTCGCGCGAAAGAACGCACAAGTAGCCGCCGCGAGTAATCGCGCGTGATTGAGCGTGACGTTTTGTTACCAAGGGCAAGACTGTTTATATGGGCAAAAACTGTCATTTATCGTCAGAGGCGTATGCAGGATTTCATTTCGGGGGGGGGGGGGGGGGGTGATAGAA
>CABFWO010001428.1:73167-130875 GCA_902155825.1 Timema genevievae | reverse complement strand
AAGAAATACAACAAAGGTTTTAATATTGATCAGGAAAAGCTATAATCTACACACACCTCAAACAATTGCTCTTTAAAACTAACAAAATTAAATCGATAGTAATAGCCAGAGAAACAAACATGACACGAATACAACACTGACTGTTTTTGCTACTGTCCACCAGTCTGGTACATGTGAACTTTACAGTTTACTGGGCACGGAGCTACTTCAATCAATCGAGAAATGCCAGGTCTCTACCGTGGTTCGGATTCCACGTTAAACTGTAGGTCCTCCATTTCATCCCATAATCACCCTACCATTACACATTAGCGTAAGTGCGTATAACCCGAACGGTTAGTAAGACGCGGGGATAATAATAATAATAATAATAATAATAATAATAATAATGTTTCAATCAATCGATTTAACTATCAGTCGAGCACAATCTATCCATAAAAAAATAATTTGCCATATATATATATATATATAAAATCACTTTTCATTGTTGATACGATGTTATATTAGTGTGAACTTACAGGAACATTGTGTGAAACTTGTGAATTTTCTGTTTATTCTTTTGTTGGTTGAGAGTGCTTTGGATTATTTTAGATTTCGGGGAGGGGGGTGGATATATCCCCTCATCACCCCCCCCCCCTTGCACACGCCTCTGTTTATCGTGTCATATGTACTAGCACGGTGTCATATATAAATTTACAACACGATTCTATTATTCCGTAGAGTTTCTAGTGGTGTGTGCAGTATAAGGTGAAGTGACAAAGAGCCAGTTCACGCAAAAGCATATGGCATATAGTGTATTATTGCAACCTATACAGTACAGGAAACGACACTCCACAGGAAAGTGCGTCACAAACCTTCCCACACTCTAGCGTGGCGTGTGGCAACGACCACTGACACAGTCTTTCTCGAGGGATTCGAGAGACACAATTCTTTCTCACGGGAAAGAACGCTAGCACTCGATAAAAACGAACAACTGGCCATGTATTTACACATTCCAACATCATAAATTGCTTTACATAAATATTAATCAAGTTTTAAAGTATGGATTTCCATTCTTACCAGAGACAACGTGAAACAAAAACGACGCTTTTAGATACACACAAACCTTTTATGGAAAGGAAATATTAAATAAGCGCCAAATCTTGGAATCTCTCATACAGCAATGAGCGATTCGGCACCATAGATTCGTTCGCTGTGCGTGCTATCAAGAAGCCTTGTGTTTAATGGATTTGGTGTAGGAACTAGGAAGTCAGTTGTATTTTACTAGTCAGTTAAAATGTTGGAACTACTGATAAAATTAAGGTACTATACTGTTAATTGAAAAGGAAGACAATAACTATACCGGGAGACTATTTTATTTGTATTAACATATTTTTATTTAACCTGAAACTTAGGTTGTGTTTAAATTTTGTAATAACCATTTAAAAATGTATCAAAATAAAAATGTTGAGGTCTGTGTATTTTAAGGCAATCAAACGTAATGTGGAGCTAGAATCCTTAGTAAATCATTGTTAAAATAAAAAGGGTTAAGTCCGTATTTTAAATCAATAAGGCATGTTGTGGTTTTAAATTCTTGAGTATTTGTTTACACCACGTTTTATTGCCCGTCTAGGCTATTCACTTGTAATTTCCCTAGTACGGTATGGATGAGGAAAGTAGGATTTAGAGTAAATGTACCGTTATTTATGTGAAGAGATGGTAAATAACGATTTAGAAAGAAGAAAAAATCTTCAGTACAACCAGCCAGGATACTTACAAACTATACTATAGTGCAGTTATGATTCATTCTGATGGTTTTATTAATGTAGTTTAGCCTACCTTATGGAATGTCTTACTTTAATATTACAAAGTTAATAACTCCTTTCACAGTGAAAGTAAGTCTCGCCTTGACGGACTACACTATGCTCCTATCATAATCTGTACGATAGCGAAGACAAGTTAGGTAAATTCTGTGTCTTTCAGGATAAATGAGGTGTACATGGGGCTGAAGCTTCAACCTCATCTGCTTTGGTTTGCAGATAACAGAGAGGTTGAGGTTTGAATCCTGGCCGAGTATATTGAAGGTGATATTTCCAAAATACTTGTCTACCTATGTCCCCTCCCACACAAATTCTGGTAGGCCAGACGAGTAGTAAAACGAGATAGACCTACAAAAAAAAAGTGTATGAACAAATCCAATTAAGGTAGAATTTAGATTAAATGTACCAACATTAATATAAAGGGAGAGTAGGGAATCATTCATGAGAAACTAACCTTGATACACCTGGCTGAGTTTCGAACCTTGAGCTTGTCATTGGTAGACTAGACCCGATTGATATTTAGTTTGTGCACCCCTCAATACAGGAAAGATAATGACTGTTAAATTTAATAATCAATCAATATATTATATTAAATAACATTTCAAAAAATATATTAAACTAAAGTAAGTATTATCTCATTTTCAAAGCTAAAACAAACAAAACTATTTATGGCCTTTTTTGAGTTAAAAGAAGTTAACAAACGTAGCCATCATGTCAACAACAAAATGTGCATACCACATTCAAGTAACCGACCAAACTACCCAGATTTGCGGGGAAGGAAAGTGAAAAACGATCCTTAGTACATCTGATTGGGATATGAACCATGACATCCCAGTCATTGGCAAACCAGATCATAGGATGTTGAGCCTTTAGACCGTGTGCCCAATGAAGCGAGTATCCTATTTATTCAAATAGAAGAAATTGGTATTTTTAAAACTCATTTGATTCTACAGCTACACAATCAAGAAAACTTGCTTTCACTTTAAAAACAACACTAAAACATGAAAGGAGTTGACTCTTTATGAGCATCAAATCATGCCATTATTGAGTTTTTTGTTGTCTATTTGTATGTGTGCTTAAATACACATTAAAATAAATTCAAGGGCTTAAAACACAATATTTGAATAAATATATAAAATAGTTTAGTTTAGTAATTAATTACCAATCTACACTTTTAATAATCACAATTACAAACAACAAAAGATCTAGTCGTGCCATGAGACACATCTCTACCAAATGAGAAAGTCTTCTAAGCCACCTATAACTCAACAACTTTTACAGAAGAGCAAGCCTAAGACTCTAATTAATACCCTTCTTTGACTGGCTAAAACCTCAACCTAAATCATAAGGATAGCCGAACACGAAATCTGTGGCAAACAATTTCCTCGTACAGTCGATGGCAGCACATTGCACACGACCGACAGTTTGTTAGACAAATGAGGCCAAAAACTAGCGGAAGCACACGCAACTGTCCGCCAGCAGTTTGTCAGTGATAGTGGTGGTGTTTGGATGTGTTACATGGAAGATTCATTGTTGGTGCATTTCTTTATTAACTTATTACAATTAATCTCCATTAAGCAACAGCTTTGAATTTTGAAAATAAAGAAGATACACACGAACAATGCTTAAATACGAGATTCCCATTCCACCAGCAATCGGGTCTGTGTAGAGTCGGTTGAAAAATGTAATATGTAATATATTTTTTGTAGGTCCATCTTTTTAGTCTGTCATGTGTAGAGCCTCATTTGGATATATAGTGTATATTTCGACCAATCAGATTGTCTGTACCAATTGTCTGTTGTGGCAGGACTTGAAGATATTTAATCCACCAGATAAACTTTAACTTTCCAGCCTCAAAGCTAGCATTAATTAAGTCAACTTACAGAGGAAGTTTCCATGTGACATTAAAATGTAGAAAGGTTTGTAAATATGTTTTTTAAATATACATTAGTTTAAATAAAATAATAAATAAAAGAACATAGTTATAACTATAAAAAAGTATATTTTAGTCTTACACAAAATAGCATTTAACAATAAATAAGGTATATTTATTTATGCAAAACACAGACTTCTCTATGAACACAAAGTTTACTCTAAACAAAGAAGGTACTTATAAAAAGTGACATATCCATTAAGTTTTAATTGAAATAGATCAATACAATACACTTCAAATTACAGCAAATTGCTGAGTATATTTATCTGCTTGGCCAATGTACAATCTGAGCTAAATTAAATAGATTAGGTTGAGGTAAATAATGAATTATGATGTGTGTGTACATTTGGCTAGGTTTATTTTCTTCCAAACAAAAGGTTTTAAAATAACAAGAGTTGGCTAGCATTTTCTACAAAGAAAATGGTCAGATCGGATAATGTTAGAATTGTGTACAATATTTTAGCAGGAGCCTACTTTATCTTTCATTTTCTAGACATTAAAAAAAGCACTTCAAACACCAGGCATTTAAACTCTTTGTAATTTATCTCAAACTTGCTTTCAATGTGTTTGTTGTTGAGAAGGAAAGCTTAATACCTGCATTATTCTCATTTAGCAATGTGCAAACAAGACATTACCATTGTTTATGTGGCCTAATTTATTCATGACTATTCTCAGTGTATACACCTTCATTATTGGAAGGTTGTCATATTTTGGGTCATCCTATCATTAGGATGGTATTAAAACACATTTTTATTTTTATTAGTGCACAAATATTCTTGGAAGTATAATAGTTTGTACCCCAAAGAGTGAATAAAGCAGACATGTCAAACATGCAGCCATATCCATGATTTTATGCGGCCCACTGACCTGATGATGAGCCATCATGCAGTGCAACAATATTATTCTTTTTATAAGCATCAAGGGAACACAACATTTTGGAATGTTATATTTAGGAATTTTGCCTTAATTTGGAGAATTCTGGCCTGCAAGGTTGGTTGACCATGTCTACTCTTATTTTGACCAGGATCAATTCTCATAAATTGTTGAATTTGCACACCAAATATGTGCAATGCTTGGCAGCACATGCATATGTTAATAGCTGTTATTTTAAGACTTAGTCTAAGAATTAGTAAGACTTGGTGGGAAAAAAAGTTGTTTTGTTAAATAAAAAGAAACACATCCAATCTCTTCTTGCACACACACGTTTGTCAATAATTATAAAAATGACTTTGGCATAAGATACAAAGCCCAATCCTAACACCATTTTTACAAATTGTTTGGTAAAAAAATATAGGAATAATCATTGTTTTATATAAGGGGTCTTCTCTTTTATTTTTGTGAAAAATATTCTAATTTGGAATTATTATGCATTTTTATCATGCATTACAGAAATTCAATTTGGACTCAAATTCAATTAAAACTTAATTTGAACTTGACTTGAACTGAAAAATGCCTATTCATATTTAAAAAAATTATCATTGAATATATTGTTGTAGCATTAGCCGCCGGCTAGCTACAATAATGAAGACTTACCCTATTCGATTGAGGACGTCTCCAGCCAGCTCGAAGGTAAACACGCCCGGCCCACTTGTACTCGCACATCTAATCGGCCCAACAGCCTTCAACATACTGAAACGAGCTCACCTGTATCCATCGTCACCGCTTTCCAGAATCAAAGAACTTAAGAGGAAAAGAAGTACAACTCCGCCAGTCCCACGATCATGTTCTATATCATTCGAGATGGTCGGCGAACATTCTACTCCCTATCTATTATCTTTGGTTTTTCCCCCCTGTGACGTCCTTGTGCCCTGTGTTCTGTAAGCTGTGTTCTGTATATAAGAAGCACCGTGTGACTTATATGCCACTCTTGGGTTGGCAGAGAAGGTCGCTTGACCAGGCGATCTCTACGAATTCAACGATGTAAGCTAAATTCATTTTCGGTGATAATCTTTGCTTTTTTCTAAATTCTTTTTTGGCTCTTTTTTGGGATTATTTTCATTAGGGGTATGCGTAATCGTTTAAGCTCTTGGTGCAATTTTCCTATGTAATGGGACTTAATTTTTTACCATTACAGAGACTTTTTATAATAACTTTGGCGTCATGTTCGCTTGGCGAACAAATGATCTGAACTTGGTTAAGAACTTTAACACAAATAAAATGGACAAATTATTAATAAGAAATTTGTGAGATTAATATTTCAATTTTTTGTCAAAAAACACTTTAACTTAAACAAAATGAACAAAATTATTAATATGAAATTTGTGAGATTAATATTTCGACTTTGTTAAAAAACTTTAACATAAATAAAATGAACAAATTATTAATAAGAATTGTGTAGGTTAATATTTTGACCTATTTAAGAACTTTAACTTAGATAAAATAAACAAATAAATAATAGGATGTTTGCGAGGTTAATATTTAAAATTTATAGCAGTAGAATTAGTCTTTAGATTATATAATTGATATGTTCCTTTTTGACTGATATTAGAAGATGTGTTATGATATGTGTTGGGGCTAACTATGAAAGTTAGAATGCAGTTTAAGGGTTCAGTTTTAGCGCCCAGCTAGTTTTCTACTTAGCTAGCGAATGAGATACTTTATATTTTTTAAAGTTGGCGCTCTTAATATGAGGCCAAGGAGTAAGGTAGTAAAGTCTTTGTTGTTAGTTTTTTTTGAGAATATAAAAATATAAAAGGAATACTTTTGTTGTTCTTTACATATATATATATATTGTTATTCTCGTTTCTGGAGAAATAAAATTATGATATAAAAAGAATACTTTTATTGTTGTTTACTAATATATATTTATATTGTTTTGTTCCTTTCTTAAAAAATAAAATGATAATAAGAATAAATAAATAATCTACTGTTAACTAATGGTGTTAGTGTCCTCTTCCTTCGATCATGATTTAATAGTTACATTAATTTACTTGAGGCAAATTATATGTTTGATGATGCGCAATGTTCTGGGGTACAAAGTAACCATTTTAAGAAGGGCTATGAGGGCTTGTCTGAAATGTTCTTATTGCGCGTGCTATGTTCTGGTGGCATAGCCTTCTTTTGTTTGCAATTCTATCTCACCTACTCATTCAAAGATTCATTCTTTTTTTATTTTGAATCCCTGTAATCCACTTAGGGATTACATTGTGACTCTAGTAACTTTGTACGAATTCACAGTAGCCTATGATTGTTGAAGGGTGTTTATGAGATGTATTTTTCTTCACTGAGCTAAAATGTTCACTCATCAACTGCAAGTATATATTATGTTACATCATCACAATATAATGTAACAAAGACATCAGACACTAAGGGTGGGAGTAGAAAATATCCAATAAGAAGAGGGCAGCAGGAGGATGTTCTACAGGTGCTTAAGAGTCCTGCTATGAAAAAGAGAAGTGCCCTAAAAGTGTACCCATAGTTAAGTATCCAGCAGACACAACGTTATTGGATATAAGAAAGACCAGGAAAATGGAGTCCATGGTAATGAAGTTTTTGAAAAACATGCTAGCTCTCACAAGAAAAAACAGGATTAGAAATGAAGTTGTCTGGACAAAAGCTGGGGAACAGGGAGTAGATGATAAAGTAGAAAAGGCAAAGAGTGAGATGTTAACAGGTATGGTGGTCATGTAATAGATGAGAGGAGAAGATGACAGCAAAAGTGTGAATGAGGAGAATGGTTGAAGTACAGATTACGATGGAGGAATTTTATACAGGATGGACACAGTTGATGATGTCTTTTCTCTTAAGTGTCTTGCACTTCTATCCATTCAATTAGGGATGTGCAAGAATCATTTTTTCAATTCGAGACGATCTCGAGAAGAGAATATAAAAATGTATCGAGACACGAGAATGAGCCGAGAAAACATCCTTTGAAAGTAAAAAAAATTTAGATTATGTTTATTAAAGTAAATATTTAGTTTATAGAGTTCCTTTTTGACATTTGAGTTGGAGCTTGATTTAGATTGTCTTATATATAAATTATTCAAACACTTGAGATACCTAATACACAGTTTAAAAGCAATCAATAAAATAGTGATAGCTAGTTACAATGAACACCATTTATAATTTAATTTTGTAGTGTAAAGCTTATATTGTCAAAGTATGATATTGAAATACAATATTTATAACCAAAACATTTCTTAATGAAGGCTGTTGGGGGGAGAGGGGGGCGGGCGAGGGGATGCGGCCTATTTTTGGGTTGTTACGGTATTATAGGAAATAATAAATTCCCAATTTGGTTTTATAATTTCTTAGGGCCATTATTTGCTTTTTTTTTTTCTAAAATTTTCTAGATTCGTTTTTTAACTTTATAGACGAGATTGAGATTATTTTGTTCTTGAATTTTCGAGTCTCGCATGTCCTTACCATCAATATGAATTAAATACAGCCATTTAGTGCCATTTCTTTCTTTGTTTAATTCTATTATATGTATTTTAAAAGATAAATAAAAACATATTACCAAAAAAAAAAAGTTTTAAAATCTGTTTGTAGTAAAACAAGTTGTTAATCTTCCCTGTCCTCTTCTCTCTATGGATGGATGCCTAGCACTTAGTTAATTACCTAAACAATTTCTACTCCAGTCATCCACAGGAACAACAGGATATTGACTTGCAAGTATATACAATGACTCACAGTTTGTAGTCATACATGAATAAAAACTGCCTACCAGGCTATATATATAAAAAAAAGACGGCTGCAACTTAAAATTTTATGTTTAATTCCATAATATAAGAACTTTTACAATGAGAAAGTTGGATATTTCCTATACAATGAAATATTTTTGGGAAGAGCCATTTTAGACTGGCAAACAATAAGTTGTGATTTTCAGAGTTTCCTGAGTCATTGGGATCCTTTCCACCCCTAAATACACTATGAACCATGAGAAGATTTTTTATACACAATAATAAGGCATTTGAATAATTCACATCAATAATGTAGGTAGCTTCATTATAAATAATGTAAGCAAGATGGTTTGTTTTGAAATACTTCACAAATTAAACATGTCATCAAAAGGGCTTTTAAAATCTAAACAAGATATAGCTTTATGATTCCAAAGTATAATTAAAGATTAAATTTTAATGCTAAAAATAATTTTAATCATCATCAATTACCTTTTCTGTCTTACTTTTTTTATGTTTGCCCATTTTCTTCCCCTTTTTCTTGTTTTTCTTATGTTTAGACGACTTTTTGCTGTGGTTTGAAATTCCACTTTCCATTTTATGGCTCATCTGTGAGTGCCCTAAGGACTCTAAGCTTACATCAGACCATGGCATGTCTTTGTTCTTAGACACAGAACGAGATCTTAAAACCACTTTTGGTGGCGATTTTGAACGCACTTTTGAATGTGATCCAGAATATGTTTTTTTTCGTGATTTGGATCCAGATCTAGAACGAGACCAAGATTTAGTTTGTGATTGTTGCAGTTTAAACAAGGGGCTAGGCTCAATATGAGTTCTGGACAGACTGTGTGATTTGGAACTAGTCTTTGAATGACTTCTAGAATGCAATCTTGAGCGAGACTGTGATTGAGATTTTGTTTTTGACCTTGAAGGAGTTCGGGATCGATGTCTTGACCGTGACCTTGAGAGAGTTCTAGACCGGTGTATTGACCGTGACCTTGAAGGAGATTTGGATCGATGCCTAGATTGTGATCTTGTTGGAGTTCTGGATCGATGCCTAGATCGTGACCTTGAAGGAGATTTGGATCGATGCCTAGATCGTGATCTTGTTGGAGTTCTGGATCGATGCCTAGATCGTGATCTTGTTGGAGTTCTAGAATGATGCCTTGATCGTGATCTTGTTGGAGTTCTAGATCGATGCCTTGACTGTGACCTTGATAAGTGTCTTGAATGTGACCTAGATGGATGTCTTGAATGTGACCTTGACGTAGAAGAATAAGAATATGAATGTGTATGAAAGCTGGACTTTTCATAGTTGGCATCATTGTCTTTATCACCATTCTTGTCACTCTTGGAAATTTTTTGAAAGTAACGATAGTACTCTTGATCATAGTCATAAAAGTTTGGTTTTTGGCCCCGTCCCCTGCCATAGGGCTGCCTGAAGGGATGGTAGAATCTACGGCGTCGTGGGTAGAAGCCTCTCCCTCGGTAGTGATAGCGTGGATTATTGTTATAGAAGCCAGGATGGGGGTAGTGGCTTTGATAGTTATTGGGAGGGTACCATTGCTGGTCCTTATACTGGGCACCCATGTGGAAGTTATTGTCATCAAAGCCTTGTTTCTCTGAAAGAAAAAAGAAGTGATGCAAGAACAAAATACATCAACTTTGTTATGGTTACATTTAAGCAGATAACATATTTATTTAAATTTATTTTTAGTTTTGACTTATTTTCATTTGTATAAAGTTTTGATCTTGATTTAAGTTCAAAAAAATCTGATTAGTAATTTAGTATATTTATGAGTAAATCTCTTTCTTATATAAAACAATTGTAGATTAGATTTTTAGCATAAAGGTAAATTGTAGAGCAAATATTTGGCATAATGAAGGTGTGTGTTTCAAAGAGAATAGATTACTTCAAGTAGAATCTAAGTTTGAATAGGTTTTTATCATTATTTATAAGGAACACAAACACATTTACAGTATATAATTATTAAAGGGTTTTCCATATGAAAGAAGAAATATTATTTAAAAAGAAGGAAAAGGTTGTTTTTTTTCTTTATGAAGACAATCATTTCAGTTTCTTTCTTGATAATTGATTTTAAAGTTTTAATGTTTCCCAGGGACCATTTTGTTATTCTTCAAGAATAAATACTTAGTTCTAGCTGCGCACCTGTCCAGCTAGTCTCCCTGCTTTCATTGAGCTCTGTAGACGTGACCTCACTGGTATCCTCACTCGAGTCCTCTGTTTCAATATTGGTGCCCTTGCTTCGCACCACATCATTGGTGGTCGATGTGGCCGCTAGCACGCTGCGCAATTTGGTGAAGCGCAGCTTCTCACGCTGTGTATACATAGTCCTTTCTTGAGCACACTTGTATTTGTGCACTAGTTTGTCGCGCAGTTGACGTTCTTTATCTTGGAGCCTCTCACGCTTGGCTCGTGCACGCTCCTAGAAATAAAGCCAACCAAGTAGGTTAACATTGCTACTCAAACTAAGAATAAACATAAATTGAACAACTAAACAAAGTGAAAGCTTTATGTTTGCAATAAAAGTTTCTGGAGTGAGCAAAAATTGCCATCATAAAAATAAGCTATAGTTCAAATTTTTTTTTTTAGAGTAAGACTATTAAATTTTCTTTTGAGTTTCAAATCTTAGCTAAAATAATTTATTGTATTAAAACTGCATGGTGTCAGCCCACAATCGAACTATGCCGCCATCAAAGGTAGTGCCAACTTCTGTGGAAGAGGGTTTCATGTGGTCAGCACAATGAACCCTATGGCCTCATCAGTTTTCTAGATCAGACCCGCTAATTTCCCCATTCAAATAGCTCCTTATTTGTCCTCACGAGGCTGAGTTGACCCGGTTCCAGACCTGCAGCTTCACAGAAATATCTGGAAGCGCAGGGGATCAAACCCAGGACCTCTGGATCTGTAGTCGGGAGCTCTGACCACTAGACCACAGAGGCGTTAATTTCCTGTACTAACAAATATTTTTAGATTAATTGAGCCTTTTCTACTTTATATTTCAAAGATAGTAAGATAGTAATAACTTATTCCTTACTTCTTTTTTCTTAAGCTTCGCTGCTTCCTTGTTCTCAACTGGAACTGGCCTTGTCAGAGAGTCGTCCCTTTTCCCAGTTCCTCTCTGCTTTACCACCTCCTGAAAAACACCGTTAGTTAAGGCTTGTTTTACATTATTGTACAAATTAAAGAGGTAAAAATTCCTGTTTTTCTCAATTCTGATTCCTCAATATTTATAATTTCAACATTGTTCAATGCAGCCAAACACACATTAAAATTATTTTATCTATTTATCTATCATACTGAAATGTACTTGAAAAAATTAATAAAAAATAGTAATAATAGTTTTAATATATATATATATATATATATATATATATATATATATACCTGCGCAAGATTGCTAGAACAGATAGGTTATAATGAGTATATATACAATTTGCCAGCAGTGAAATGGAATGGTAAGAAAAACTAAGAATGAACACAATAAAAAAATAAACAACTTTGAATTTGGTCACTAGATTACATTTCAATGCCAACCCTTTAATTTACATAAATTTGACAGTTTAAAATTGAGGTAATGAAAATCATTACAATATTAAGATCAATTCTTAATTATTTTGATGTCGGTAAGAATCACTTTCACTGTAAACACAGTTTACCTATTTATGAATTTTGTAATACTAAATAAGACATGACTCAAACCTGCAACAGTGGGCACATGGACTGAATGTCAGAATATGCTAGTATAGTTTGTCGATAACTGGAAGGTCAGGGTTTGTATCCTGGCTGGTTGTACTGAAGATTCTCCCCCTCCCCCCAAATCGTTATATACTATCCCTTCACGTAAATAACGGTACTTTTACTCTAAATCCTACTTTCCTCATCCATACATTTCTAGGGAAATACTCAGGAATTTAGAACCACAACACGCCTAATTTATTTAAAATCCAGACTTTTAATCATTTTTATTTTAAGAATGAGTTATTAAGGATTCTAGATCCACACCATGTTTAATTACCTTAAAATAAGCAGACTTTACCATTTTTATTTTGATACATTTTTAAATTTTCTTCATTTGTTTAAATTGTTATTACAAAATTTAAACACAACATAAGTTTCAGGTGAAATAATAAGTTAATACAAATAAAATAATCTTTCAGCATGGTTATCATATTCCTTTTCAAATAAGAGTCTATAGTTTATCAGTAGTTTATCTTTGAACAACATTTATACATAAAACATTTGATTTTGAACTAGGAAGTAATATTTTTTAATTCAATTGGAATACACTGCAGTACAATGAAATATAATCCAATTATTGTAATAAAACACCAATGTTTTATTAGATTTTAAATTTTAAAAGTGAGAAATGATGGTTGGAGAAGAGTGATATTTTAAAGGTATTTGTTTTTTTCCCCAAATATGTATCTATATTTTTATTTCAAATTTGGTTAATGAACTATTTATTTGCATGTTAAACTTTGAAATCATGTAATTACTAGCCTCATGAGACTTAATTTTTTTTCAAAAATTTGAAAGAATAACATTTCTTGTTTTGTATAGAATGACCCAGATTGGACGGATATAGGTTACATCAATGATTTTGTTAATTTGGTTGACAAAAGTAGGTGAGTGAAAGTGTTTGAATATTTTTTAAATGATGTTTCTTTCGATGGGTCTAATTTTGATATTCTTTTTTAACAAAAAATAATTAATTGGTCACATGATTATTTTTTTATTTCGTCCTCTAACAGGCAACATGACATAGAAGAGTTATTTCAACCAGGGACTTTTATAACTGTGGTTGGTTAATGTATGGTTAAGACACAGTAGGAAGAGCCTTTTAAAAACAAAGGTTTTTTTTGCAGTCAACAATGATAATATTTTACTGTATTATTGGTATTGATAAATTTTTTATTTAGGTATGTAACATGAACTTTTTGAACCGAATGATACACCAGCACACAACTTATAAACTGATTTAAATTTAGATCAAACATAACACCCAGCCTCCAGTCTTTAAATCATTACTATTAAAGAGGAAATTTACATTTTATCAGTTTTTTTTGTCATGTCAGGAATCGAACCCTGGACCCTTATCTCAGTAGGCAGACACACTACTGAGTGAGCTAAGGTGTCAGATTGACCTAGCGAATGGGCACACCACCTCAAGACTAAAGAGAAAGCCAATTTTGTAATATCGAGCAAAGTATCACACTGTTCCTACCCTGCTACTTCAAATGCCAACTGGCTGACAACAGTTTATTGGGGAGAACACTGGAATGGTACTGAAACTATCCATCAAAAGTGGGAGCAGCAGGTCTCACGACTTGACATATAAATATTACAGTAAATTTAGAAGCTTATTTAAGTATCACCCACATCGGTGGCGTAGTTAAATAACACACTAGTTTCGTGTTGAGCTAGACTGCTGAAGACGAGGAGATCGAGGTTCAAATCTCGCTCTGGTGAAATGGGGGTGATTTTTCCTAAATGGTTTTCCACTCTCCCTCCACGCAGATACGGATTCACTTCCTCTATATTCAACCTTCCCAATTCCTAAACCATTAGATTAATTAGTACTTAAGCGTATAACCCGAACAGGTAGTAAAACGCGGTGCTAAGTTTTATTATTTAACTATCAGACACTCTGCTATAACTACAATAGGTCGAACAACAAACCTTGACTCTCTCAAAGAGTTCGTCCAGAAGTCTGATACTCTCCAGTTTCCTCTGTGCTATCAACAGTTTTCTCTCTTCTATGGCTATCTTCTCATTCATCTCCTGTGCTGCAACATCCCGCAGCTTCTTTAACTGATTGCATTTTCTTTTTTCCTCCCGGCTCTTGCGCCGGTTCACTCTCTCTTGTTTTTCTTCCAGTTTCCTTAGCCTAAGCACACCATTTTTGGGGGTAAGAAATTGGGTTATTTTTATATTTTTGAATCCAACAAATAAAATAAACTTGGTAATGAGATATGCTTAGGACTATCACGTGACCGGTCGAACTTTTTTAATTAAACAGCTCGAGGTTTTATTTTATTAAGGTTTAAATGGTTACTTTCAGAAACTCTTCTCATGTGAAGTATTTCCACCAAAATAACTTAAACTGATTGCTACCAACACTTTATTGAAAGTACAACAATCAGTGATCTTATAGAAAAATTAACTGCTAAACATTTAAAAAAAATTATTCACAAGACACCATTGAACAAACTAGTTAAAATTATGACATATGAAGATAGATAAAATGTTTAATTGATAAAAAATACTGCAAACATTGCAAATTATTTTAAGTTTAGTTTAAGACCAGATACACTGAATTAATTGAAATATATTCAACTACTTATTGAGAAATCCATGCTAAATTTACTTTCCACCTTGTGCGCATGCTTCAGATTTACTGAGATTGGAAACAAGCTGCAATAGCTTTGTTATACTTTAAACAAATTATTGTACTGCCCTGGCTGAGAGCTGTAAAGCATATATTAACACTGGCACATACAATCTGAGAAATTGACACACCCCACCTGAGGATCTCTAGGAATGGCCTAGCCCCTCAATGATAATCTCCGGGGCTGGCTCACTCCTCTTGAGAATATCCATGCTCGACACACTCCACCTGAGGGTTTCTAGGAATGGCCTAGCCCCCCTTGATAGTATCCTGAGTTGGCTCACTCCTCTTGAGAATATCCAGGCTTGACACACTCCACCTGAGTGTCTCTAGGAATGGCCTAGCCCCCCTTGATAGTATCCTGAGTTGGCTCACTCCCCTTGAGAATATCCAGGCCTAACAGAGGATCTCTAGTGTTGACTTATGGAGGAAACCTACTATGAACAGCCTGCACAGTACGGCACAGCATGTGAATGGAACGGCCTGAATGCTTCCCCAAGAAATAATTCCCTTTGCCTCGAACGGTCAGTTGTTTGTATATAATAAACAATTTTGTAACATACAAAAGTACAAGAAAATTTTTGTTTCATCTTTTCTAAGATCTGGGAAAATATGATGGAATTCCCTCTATTTCCTCCTATTCGTAAATATTTCATGCACAACAAAGAAACAGTGTTTATGACACTTGTTTCCACCACTTCTACCTCCGCACAAACTGCACCTACTACCATTAACTCCTCTTAAAATGAACTTTCTGTTAAAACTGGGACTTGCAAGGAGTTTCTACAAACATTTTGTGGCCAATCTGTATGTAATGGATGTAACATTTTTACTCTAAAAAGTAGATTATGTTAATATAAATTATAATTCAGCCTGTCTGAGGCTGAAAATGTTTAGAAGTCAGAACAGTTATTCACCACAGTGATTTTTAAAGTTTTATATTGAAAAGCAAAGAATAGCATTGAAGCTAGCTATGTAGGCCTAACAGATGTTACCGAATTCTGAACCTATTTTGAACCTTCCTAAATATGTCAGAAACTCTGTCCCCTTAAACTGCTACTAAATTAAAAGGATATTTAGTATACTCCTGAAAATTTAAAGATTATTTTAAGCTAAACATTTAAAAAGAAGGAATAATAGTAAATCGATTATGATTTTTTACTTAACGTAACGGATGTTACACTAGTTTTGTAACGGCTTTTATAAAAATTTAATCTCATTAGTTTCCAAAATTTTAAGGCTTATAGTTTATACATAATTAATACAATGTCAACTAAAAGTCTGTTTAAGGCCTGAAATTTTACTATATCAAACATAAATAAGTTTCTTTTATTAAAATTTTTTTAATATAGTCATCATGTAAAATGTGTTAAAAGTGTTTTCTATTTAGAGATATTTTAATGTGCAAAGTAACAATGTTTTTGCAGAGATTTAAATCTCTTTCCTGGTGCTTGCCACCTGATTTCATCACGTTCATAAAACTTTGAAATTTGATCAATAGTAGTTATTGACAAAATCTTTTTTTTGGGTGTGTTTTTCGGCAATTGAAGTAAATCATCGTTGCTTAAATTTTCTTTTAAAAGTTGACACACAATAGCTTTTTTCTTCTTTTGCACTAAAGGGTAAAGCTTTAAATACCTTACAAAATGCCTTATGCAAGGTAATTTTACAATAATAGGAATTTAAAAGCTTTTCAGGAGTAGACTCAGTGCGGGGTTTTCTACCCTTTTTCTTTTGTCGCCAAGCTTTCGCCCTTTTCCGTGTCACTTATTTTTGTTTTTCTGCAACACTCAATGTCTTTTTTGCCTTCTTCCTGCTGTCCTTTTTTCTTTTCTTGTATTTATCAAGATAAGCAGACCATGTCTCTTAATTTCTTTTTCATTTTTGCCCAGCACTTCGTCATTTTATTAATATGAATTTAGGGTGGCTTTGTGACGACAAATGTTTCAGGTGCTGAGAACTTATATTAGAAAGGTAGGCCTAATTAAAAAGAACCTAACTAAAAAATGAAATGCTAAAAGAAAAATCATTTCATTGAGGCAAAGCTATAAGTATAACCAACTGAATAAACCAATTTACTGCTTAGTTAATAATTCAACTAACGATAGAAACATATTGTTAAGCTGGCTTTAAACATGTCACATTTAAATATAAGAAATAAGAACATTCGTTACATCGTTTTTGATTAAAAAGTTAAATATAAAGATAAATAAAAATAATAGCCAAGTCTAAATATAACATAAGCTTACTTTTGGAGAGTTTCACTTCCATTGATTTTGAGAATCAGTATACCTACTAACTTTTACTTGCTATTTGTAACGGATGTTACACTTTAGTCTTAATAGTTTACTAATAAAGAAAATACTCAAGGAAACTTCCTTGGTTGCTGATTTTATCAGATTGTATCAAACATAACCTCTTCTTTCACTATAAATCACATGGCCAAAAAAAAGCTGTGGATTTAACCAAACAAGGGTACCAACTGTTCATACATTTCACTACAATTGATCACCTAGCATACTCCAATGCAAAACTTGAACTTAAAAACACACTTAAAGTTAAAAAACTTGAAAGTTAACATGATTCATGTAATATAAACATTTTCCTATGTTATGTCTTTAAAATATTTGGTATTCCTTTAAATTCTATTTTTAACAAAAATTCCTTTTTTATATAGATTGGCTGTTTGGCTGGTTCGGTGGCATGCTGTGCTAGCCATTCATAGTGGGCTGACTACAGGCCATGCCACATTGTGACTTGCCATGCCGGCTGTTCATAGTGGGTTTCCTACTTTACCCTCCTTGAGAATCTCCAGTCCTGACACACTCCTCCTGATAATTTCAACCCAGCAACCCCGAGTTTTCGAGCTTGGCACATATCCCCAAAGGGACTCGAGTCTTGACACACGCAAAGATGTCAACAAATGTGGAGGCTCATAAGTTGTTAATGTTAAAAGTAAAACACAGTCATTCTTAAATACAATTGTTGAGATAGTTTAAAATAAAATCTTTTTTTTTCATTTAAATGTTCACTTTCATTAAAAAATCTCTGCTTGGTAGACATTTTGCTTACAACAACCCATGACCTTACAGGGGTTTTAACACAACATTAATTAAAATATAGTCATAAATAAGTTTTACTATACCTAAACAAAACATTCAAACTGCTAGTCGCTAAATCAAAAAAAGTTCTTCCAAAAATACATAACTACAAATATATAACAACATAAAAATGGTGTGTAGACAGATGATGGGGATATAAGATAAATAATGATAATTATTCATTGCAAGAACATGTAATCTCTCTATTGGTTGTAAGTATAGTGCAAATTACCAGTGATATTTGAGACATAAAGGAAGATATTTCCATTATAATTATTTTGAGATTTTTTTCAAATTGCTTAAATTGTGAGATTATAAAAATCTGTATGAGCTACATCTCCCTTAAGGATATCTTGGCCTGAAATATCCAACTACTGGTACCTATCCCCAGTTTGTTCCCTTAGGTTACATAGTTTAAAACTGTATTGGCGCAAGAATGTAGTAACGACATTTTTAAACATTATACAGCAAGAAAGTGTGCCTTAGAGTTTACCTGTCTTCCTCTCTTCTCCTTTCCTCTTCTTCCTGTTCTCTTCTAAGTTTCTCCTCCAGATCTCTTTCCTTGCCCATGAGCTTGTCTCTTTCAATTCGCCGCCGCCGGATACTAACATCACTCATGTGTTTGGTTCTGTCAAAGTCAACCTTTACACCGGCACAACAAAACCAGCCTTGTTGCTGTGAACTGCTCATAACAACACACACGTTAAAATAAAACACAAGATACCCTTCTCCTCACTTGAGAGCACTTATCTACAACACAGATGGGCAGTTTTGTAAATAAGTTACAAATGAGAATTTCATGAGAGAGAAATCCTGGAATATACTAAAATAAAAATTGTTATGGTGTAAAGAATAATGTATACATTAACGTTAAAATTAAAAGTGTTTACTTACTGTAAAGTGGTAGGGGTTTTAAGCCCTTAGTTCTAGACCATTTCATTTATATAGTTGTATTGGTTTGCCATGGTTTACATGTTAATATGATCAAGATACTGAAAGTACTAAATTTATAATACATTATTGTTTGTTTATTATTTTAGTATTGTATAATACATTATTAATTATAATACATTATTGTTTGTTATTTCCATTTGTCTAGGCCTAATTTAAACTCTATGTTAGGATCAAATGTTTTAATTATATTTAAGTGTGGGGTTTAATATTAATTATAAGTTGTCTAAATCTTAACCAAAGTTGTAAGCAATAATTATGTTTTAAATTTCAATTCATTAACTTCATTTTTTGGCCTTTAACTTTTAAATCTAGAAGTTTTTATGTTTGTATAGTCTTTGTGGGAATTTTAGCTTAATCTAAATTTATTACTTTTACTTTTCATTTTCAAGCATCGTGCTATTTAATCTTATCTGTACCCGGAAGCTGTGAGGATACACCTTTGGCTTACACGTGTGGCCTCACTGTGGAAAGGGGAGGTTTGGCGCGAACAGCTAGCCAATCAGCACATCCGATTAAGCGTCTGTGTTTGACCCTATGTGGAAGGGAAGCGTCAGACTCAAGACACTTGTCGGTTAGCACGCGAACAAATAAGACGTATATCCAGAAGTTCTTTTCGTGTAGGTCAAAGCGTGTTAAGAGATGGGTGGGAGGAAATGGAGACTATGTGGCTAAATGACCACTACATTAACTATTTATTTATATTCATGTACTAAGTAATTTGTTTTCTTTACATTAAGTAACCCGTGGTGCAAAATGTCTAATGTTTATTTAAAATAAAACTTCAACTTCTACTCTATAAATTTCTACTTATTTGATCGGCAATGTTCTCCACCCCCCCACCATTAATTTATTAACCCCGAGATGCTCTACTAAACACAATGGCTGCCGCGGACCTATACAAACAGGAAGCTGAGAAGGAGCTGAAAAAATTCGACTAGGCTCATTACCTACTGCAATGGAGATAACAGCCCCATTATAATGTACACAAGTAGGTGACTCATATACAATACAGCACTGAAGCTAATGTGGTTTGACTTATTCTACTCTTTTATTCACTGTAACTTTACTACTCCTCTGCTGTTACCTGTTCTGACCACACATATTTAATCATGCAAATGGAGTAGGTAGGATTGAGGAAGGTAGAATTTATAGGAAATAATATATCCATAACTGTGCAGGCAAAAAGTGAAAAACCATTTAGGAAAGAACATACTCAAAGCACACAATCAAGATTCAAACCCCAAATTTTTTTGCCACGGGCAAACCAGACTATAGTTTGTTCACAATAAGTTTTTACCTGGATGACAGTTCGAAACTCATGTGTTTAGGTTTTGGATTGCCAACACTTGTAAAAGATCACTGTTTTGTTATAGATGTAAACATTTTTAATTACCTTTTATATTTTACATTTATAATAATGTAAACTTAAGTTTTCTCATACTATTTCATTACTTTTAATAATTTCTTTTTATCCAACTCGAAATAATATTTTAAACAAAGTTAAAAGTACTTATTCTTCATTTTGGAACGTTATTGATTATGTGTAATATAGTGCAGACATTAATACCTTTTAATACAGGCATAATATTTACCAGGAAAAGAGAAAATAGATGTCATTTATATATATATATATATATATAATAAAAAATTGTATGATTATTTTATCGTATTTTGAAATATTTAACTGAATAAAATATTGTCATCAACTGCGTGGGTGCATCATTGTAAAAAACTGGTTTACCGTCATGTTCAACCACATGGTTTAAATTCGTCGATCGCCATTTTTTAAGCTATGTTCTTTCAAAGTTTTTGTGAAAGCGGTGTGAATATTAATTTTTTTTAAGTGGAATAAAATGATAAATAAGCTTTGTGTCTGACCTCAAATAAATATATAAATAATATTGGCCTATATTACTGTGGTCAACTATCACATTCATATATTACCATCTGTTTTCATTACAGTTATCCAAAGTGATAGATGTCAGCTGTTGGCGTAGTGCTACATTAGGGACTACTTCTAGTGACATTTTGAGCTGTCATCTAAGTAAATTAAGGTTGTGAATGAATTATATATTGTCTATGTGACAGCATCTTACTACTCGGTCGTGTTGTAAATATAATAACTAGGCCCTAATTAAGTAAATGTGTTAGGGATGAGTAAGATTGAATTTTGAGGAGGTGTACCAGCATTTGTGTAGTGGGCATGGAACAATTTAGGAAATACTACCTTTAGTACACCCGGCCGTGATTCGAACCTCAATTTTCCCATCATCGGCATTCCAGTCTATTGCTAGACCAAGGGAGACCAAGGGTTCCCAAACTTTTTGAGACTGTGCCGCCTTTCTGCCCAATATTTTTTTTTAAAAATGCCCAAATTTGATTTGGTGGCATTTTTTTAAAAAGAAAATTGTCATTTACATTAACAGCTTGTATTCTTTTAAATGTAAAAATACAAAATTAGAACCAAATTAAAGAACTGAATAAGAAGGAATTAGAGTACAGTAGACATATTTTTGCTGTACATGATTTCATTTGTACAATTTGTTCATAATGTCGAAACATCTCATCCTGTATTTTGTGATTTCAGTTTCCCCTTTTCACCAAGATTTAAAAATCAAACTATACATTTTAAGTTTTAGTTTTTCCTTATAGCTTCGACGGCCTGGACCAAGTCTTATGAAGCCCCAGGGTGTCGCGACACACAGTTTGGGAGCTCCTGTGCTAGACCATTCGACCACCAAAGAAGGTCAATCCAGCCTAGATTAGTCTGACATTTAGTCTGTGTGCCTAACTATTATTATTATTATTATTATTATTATTATTATTATTATTATTATTATTATTATTATTATTATTATTATTAGCACCGCGTCTTACTACCCGTTTGGGTTATACGCACTTACACTAATGTGCAATGGTAGGGTGATTGTGAGATGAAATGGAGGACCTACAGTTTAACGTGGAATCCGAACCACGGTGGAGGCCTGACATTCCTCACATTCACAAGTTGTGATTAATACACATCTTGTCAGAGGTGAAGGAAGGGTTTGGCAATCAGATAAATATGTGCCGGGACCGAGGATTGAACCCCGGACCCTCAGCACAGAAGTCTGACACCTTACCCCTGGACCACCAGGTCACCCCTGTGTGCCTAATGATGCAGCTCATTTCCCTATCACTTTTGTTCTTTCTACAAAGTTAGATTAAGTCATTCAGGATTTTTTTAGTTCGAGATTGCCATAAAAGACCTGATGCATACAAGGTTATAGAGTATCACCTCCCTATATCATTCCGATTGCTAAGTTAGAGAATGCAGTGTTCAAGAAATGATGCCATAGCCATGGTTAGGTTATGCCACATCCAGGAAAGCTCAAAATAGGCTTACAATAACTTCAGTTAGTAAAATTTACCCAACAAAAATTATGATCAGTTTGCTTAGTTATGAATGTTTAAAATGCATATAAGAATCAGCCTATTTCAACAAGACAAAGAATTTCAAAGGGTGCTGGTCAACATGATACCTAGTGAATGGTAATTCTAAAGACAAGTTCACTTATTGGTTAGATAGGGTCTAGTCATCAATTCGATACAAATAGAAAAAAAAAAATTCAAGTCTTGCTAACACACATAAATATGATATAATTTAGACTTTGCCTGATTACGGTATTGTATTTAAATATACATTTTATAAATATTTTGGTGTGAAAAATAATCATTTGTTTGGATTGGAAAAGGGAGGACTAGATATAAATCTAGATAGCACAAACAAATAATTATGACTGATTGATTATGCTAAAAACAGAGCAACTTACGTTTTTAAACTGTGGTTAGGAATCACCTTCCTCAGTAAAATACACTCATGAATTTAAAAACAAACTAAATTTACATTTCACCTTAATACTGGCAGTGAAAGCTTTATCTCCTTCCTTGTAAAGCAGCTTCATCCCACGTAGAGCATCCATTGCTTTTACAAAACATACATACTCTTTAAACTGCACATAACCTTCAAAAGATAGTTCTTGACCAAACGAAAAAGTTTTAATTCCTGAAATATTGGATTTCATCTGGCTTCGGTAAGGATCGGATATTGGTATATCGACACATCTAACATCGCCAAATATTTCAAAAACCTTTTTAAGAATATATTCACTTGGGACATCTTTGGTCTCCTTCCTATCTTGTTTGGAAGCAAACCATTTGCAAGGTAAGTTACTAATGTGTATTGTGTCAGGTCTTTCCCCTGGTTTCATTTCATTCATATTTTTAGCATCGCGGAAATAAGAATCCCAAGTATGTCGTGTGGGATATGGTATCTTTGCTTCTGCTGCTCGCAATTTCAATAATTCGGGAAAACCTGCGAGTTTGATTGTCCTTCCATCTAAGCGTACAATTACACTTGATAATTGACTTTTATTTTCTATTTCACACTCAAATCTAATAAACTCTAAGGTACTTTTAGAAACTTTGAGGACAGTAAACTCCTCTGGTTTTATCATACTTTTCATTTTCTCCATTACCTCCCAATTGGAAATTGTTTTTCCAGGACGTTTTGTTTGTGGAAGTTGTACAGATATGTTAAACCTCGCAATAGGCTTTAAATAAAGCCTTTGTGAAGCTGAAAGCTCCACAGCATCCACTATGTCAGAACAGGTTTGAAAAACATTCATTTCAATTTTTCTATGAATACCTGACGGGGAAACACAAAATTGTTCAAATTAGATTGTATAGCGTGACAGTGAAACTTAGAATCCACACCATTTTAATAAATCCCTATAAAGTAAATACTAGAACAATTTCAGTTATACCCTCCATGATCAGCATCGCTGCTCATTTATATTTCAAAATAATTATTTATAATTTAGGCATTTTAAATTAAAGAGGCACATCTGATGTAATTTGATACTCTTAGATACACTAAAAATATCGCGTAAATCAACATTATTACATCCAAATTTAAACTATGTATATATACAATATAAATAAGATCGAAACGAAAATAAAATATTACTGAGAGGATGAAAACAAGCACCGATACCGATCCAGTTTAGCAGGTTAGCCATTCATGTTTGTAAATATTATATCTGTGTCACTTAATTCTTGCTTACAAATATAAGCACCGTAATTAACCGTTAAAGGCGCTAGTGGGAGCACGTGACGTGCGAATGTGCCGGATTTAAATTCATGCATAACGCATATTATATAGTGAGTGTATAGTTTACCATTTAAAAACAAAACAGTTTATAATGAAACGTAATGTTTAAAGTATTTCTTAAATTGATCGCCTTTTATTCACAGAAAATGTTTTAGCCTCTTTGCAATACTAGATAAGGTCTATAAAAATATTTTCTTAAAGGGTTCCCTTGAAAAACAACGTTAATTTAACTTGAAATTAAAATAATTTAAGTGGCATCTGTATTTGAAATAAGGCTCTGTATAGTATAATTACGGAGGATTGTCGTAGCACATGCCACCAGGGGTGGCTTGTGATTGGCCAACGTGAGTACCACGCTTGCCACTAACCAACGTGCATCAAGCAGACTGCTGGGTTCTTATGGGAAATATATTTCTTTAGAAGCATTTTCACTCATTATTCGTAATAATGTCACAGTGTGGTGCTTTTGGATGTAGCACATAGCAAAAGAATGCTGTAATTTTCCATTTAATACCTTATAGCAGCGGTTCCGAACCGGGGGTACGCGAGAGGCCGTTAAGGGGTACGCGAGCAGAAAACGGTAATGGCAGCCACCAGCTAAAAAAGAACAAAATAATCAAAAAGATGAAAAAGAATTTTAAAAAGTAGGTGGAGGTTTTTACTAATATTGTCAGTTGTAATATTGGCCTCCCTATCAATAAAATCTTCAATGAAAGAGGAGTTAGTCCGCTGGAAGGATCAGCCTTCCCTCCTTCCCACCCTCGCCACTCAAGAGTGGTAAAGGGTTGCGTCCGCTGGAAGGATCGGCCTTCCTCCCGCCCGCGCCCAACCCCATGCCTACAGCCCTCCACTCAGGATTGGCGCTCTCCTTACTCGCAGCTCACCCTTACTCGGTGTTTTAGATTTGATTGTTGACGCGTGCCGGGCTGTGCATAAAAACATCGAATTAATTAATTCGTGTTGCGTTTAACTTTTGTTGTAGGAGTTTGTACTGTGTCGTGTGCTTGTTATTCCTACAATCCTACGTCAATTTCTCTACCAACCACCTACTATTCACGTGATTTACGCTATGGAGCGGTGGTAAAAAACTGGATTTGTGCGGAAGCGGAAGTTGATTGAAACACCAAATGAAGTACCGTGCACATCATCCGACACTGATTGGACCAACAATACAACACTACAGCAGAAACAAGAACCAGTGCCAGACCAGGCGAGGAAACAAACTGCAGTTTCTTCCTCTTCAGAGGGATTAATAAACAAGAAAAGAAGGTACTTGGACAGCTACCTTAGTTACGGGTGTTCATGTATCGGAGAAGAGGACTGCCCTAAGCTCCTCTGTGTTATATTGTGGGGAAGTATTAAGCAACGGTTCAATGAAGCCTTCTTTGCTCACACGGCATTTACATACCAAACATCCCGAGCACAAAGATAAAGATGTCACATTTTTTCAACGGTTGAAACTTCAGAGTTCAGTAAACGTGAAAACATATTTTGAATCTGCCAAAAGTGATTCTGTCAAAGCTACCGAGGCCTCCTACTATATTAGCTATCTTATTGCGAGACGAGGTAAAAACCACACCATTGGTGGAAATTTAATTTCACCGTGCCTCTACCCGCCTCGGTAGCGTAGTTAGCTAACGCGCCAGTCGTGTTGAGCTCAACTGCCGAGGACGGGGAGATCGAGGTTCGAATCTTGGTCGGGTGAACTGGGGTGTTTTTTCCTAAATGGTTTTCCACTCTACCTCCACGCAAATGCGGGTTCACTTCCTCTAAATTCAATCCTTCCCAATTCCTAACCCATTAGTGTAATTAGTACTTAAGCGTATAACCCGAACGGGTAGTAAGACGCGGTGCTAAGTATTATTAATTCACCGTGCCTCAAAGATGCTGTCAGATGCATGCTTGGCGAGGAAAGTGCTCATAAAATGAGTTTAATACCTCTCTCAAATAACACGGTGTCTCGAAGAATACGGGACATGTCAGACGATGTTGAGACCACAATCACGTCAAAGAATGTGAATTTTTTTTCTATCCAAGTTGACGAAAGTACTGACGTTGCGCAATATTCTGTGCTACTTGTAATTGCTAAGTACTTGAAGGACTTAGAATTCGAAGAGATTCTCCTTATTTGTCACCCATTGAAGGGTCGTACGACTGTTAACGACGGATTTGAAGCAATTGATCATTATTTCGTTGCAAAAGGAATTCAATGGTCAAAATGCGTTGGGATCACCACAGATGGAAGGACCATGGAAGGTTGCTACTCAGACCTTCGTGCACGCGTGGCAGAAGTCGTCCCCAAAATGAAATGGACGCACTGCTGTATTCACAGACAGAGCCTCGCATCGAAGCCTTTACCTCCAGATTTGAAAACGTTCTTGATGAAGCGGTCAAAGTTGTCAACTTTATCAAGGCGAATCCTACCAACTCCAGGTTGTTTAAATTGCTGTGTGAAGACATGGACATCCTTCACAACACTTTGCTTTTGCACACCGAAGTTAGGTGGTTGTCCCGGGGTAAAGTCCTGACGCGGCTGTTCGAACTTCGACACGAGGTAGCCTTTTTTTTTTGGAAGAGCATCCTTTTAAAAATCTTGGATCCAGGATTCATGATTTTGAATGGCTACAAAGCCTTGCATACCTGAGTGACATTTTCCACCAGATTACTAAACTCAATCTTTCACTTCAAAAAAATGGTAACATTTTTCCAGTTGTCGACAAAATTGAATACATGAAAAAAAAATATTTTTTTTTGGCAAAGTGCATTAAAAAAGGACAGTCTGAAGTGTTCGAACCACTTCACGATTTCTTGTCACAAGCCGAGCTGAATTTAACAATCAGTGATAAGATAATTGAGCACTTGGAAGGATTAAAATCCTCGTTTTCAGAGGCGGAAATGGGTGATCGGTGGATATCTAATCCTTTCCAAGAAGAGTATTTTGAACCGGCTTCATTGTAGATTCCTGAAAAGGAGAAGTTGCTAGAGCTCGCATCAGATACCACTCTGAAGAACCTCTTCAATGGAGGAATAGGGAACCTAGTCAGTTTTTGGGCTCGTCGCGGTGACGAATACAGTGAACTTTCTAAAAAAGCCATAATGTTTTTGTTGCCGTTTGTTAGCACGGAGCTAACGAGCGGGCGTTTTCTTCGTATACTTTTATAAAAAATAAATATAGAAGCAAATTAGACGCAGCTCCGGATTTGAGATTGTATTTATCCTCTTTTGAGCCTAATTTTTCAAAACTTTGTAATTCAATACAGTCCCAAATATCACATTAATTTTTCTTTTTTCTAATCTTTGTGTTAATTTGTTTGCTTACTTCAAAAATAAAAAACTATAAATGAAAAAATAGACCATTTATTTTAATTCAACATATACCTTTTTTGTAGAAGTTTTTGGAATCTATAATGGGTGAAACAGATTTGAGGTAGGGGGTACGCGGAATGGAACCAAGCCAGCTGGGGGTACTCGGTCTGAAAAAGGTTGGGAGCCGCTGCTTTATAGGACAAAAAATGAAAAAAAGAAAAAGAGTTTGACATTGGCTCGATTAAATATCAATATTGAACTGGGAGCCGAAGGAAAAAACTCTTGGTTTTCTCATTTTTAATATAATAATAATATTTCAATAGCATTACTCTGCTAATAATATACATAATATATAATACATTAAAATAATATACCTGCATATACAATGGTTATCGTACATAAACAGGAACATACAAAACAACATCTGTCACCCAAAACCATGTTAATTTACACTGTTCATAAAAACTTAAACAGTGACTTCACTCATTTCTCAACTACATATTTTTTAGTTTTGCCTTGAACAAGTCTAGTGTAGTAGAATTCTACACCTCTTGAGGCAGAATATTAAAATCCTTTAATCCCCTATCAAATATAGAATTTTTTTGTGGATATCTTATTTTTATTATTAAGGCAGAAGTTATTCTTTTGCCTAGTATCATGTTTATGAATATCTGAATTTAATTTTATATTATCTTTTAGTAAGTTAGTACCAAGTTATAAATTTCTAAGATTAAACACATCGCATTAAATTTAGTCATAGTTATTACATTTAACCAACCTAGCTGATTAAGCATAACATCCACTAATTTACAGCTCTAAGTTCATAATTCATTATATCTATAACACGGTTTCTATCATAATCAGATACATAAATCAAAGTGTCATCTGCAAATAAATGAATACTACACCTCTCCAAAACTGTCGTGAGATCATTAACATAAATTACAAACAAAAGCGGACCCAAAACACTTCCCTATGACACACCAACATAATTTGCAGCCATTGATGAAATACAGTCAACATATTTTGTGACCTGAAATCTATCTTCCAGATAATCCTTTAGCTAATCCAACACATCACCCTTGAATTCATATTTCTCTAGTTTATTTACAAGAATATCCTTGTCTATAGTTTCAAATTATCGTTTCAAATCTATAAACACAGCACAAGTTGTCATGTTACACTCTAGGTTATTTTTCCATTAATTGATGTAATATTGTAGTGCAGATTCACATGANCACATCTAAAACCTGATTGACACTCATGGATCTCTATCATATAACTGAATGGACATATGTGGCTGAAATTTTCGAGCTGTCGTCTGCATACCATTGTGTAAAAGAAAATAAACTTTCAGGTATCTCTTTCTCTCTTACACCCATACAAGGCAATGTTTGGCATCGTTCATTAATTTGATTGAATAGAAGAGATATATCAATGTTTTTGATTGGTTAAATGAAATAAATGTGTTAGTAAAAGCTTTGACGAGCATAGAAAAGTTGGAAACTGATTAGTTTTTTCTTTAAATAAGTTGATGTACGCTAATACATACGATGTTTATTGAAGGAAGCTCGTTTTTAAGTCTTTATCTCGTACCAGAAGCCTACCCAATAGTAGTATTTATATAGGATAAAAGACCTTCCAAAAGTGAATTTATACGTACATTCTAAATGGCTGTTTATCCTACTAAAATACTATTAAATAATAGTATTCTGGTACGGAATAGGTCCTTACAGATTGGGGTTCTTACTAAAATCATGGTTTTGTAGATACCGTAATTCCTACAAGCATATAACCTAAATTATCATTTGAAAGTAAAACTTTTACACAAAGTAGGCTATATGTCATTCAAACAGATGTAATACAGTTTTTAGCAAACTTGTTTCATTATAGTTATAGAACTTTTAACATAATTTAGTTTCTGAAGGTAATATACCAAATATGAGCCAACTTAAAAAAATTATAATACTTTCTAAAAGCCTATAACTTTTATGGTCATTTGAACATATGGCAACTACACAAAGTTTGTCATTCAAACAAATGTAATAAAATTTTAAGATACCGTATTCATTATTTATCGAACTTTCAATATAATATGGTTTCTGAAACCAATTTACAAGCCAATAGCTAACTTTAAATATAAGTGTAGGCTTGGCAGACTGTAAAAAAAGTGGATGATAACTACATACCGTATAATTATTAAAGATTTTATGTGTACAGAATTACCTGTAAAACTGAATTGTATATCCTTTAATGTAAATGATTATTCAGGCAAGTGTGGTATAATACTTCACTATTTTCAAACAATAACACTTTTCTCCATCACATACATGTTTTCGCATAAGAACCATTGAAAGAAACCGTTAAATCTTTCCCCCCACAATGTAGCAGACGATAAACTTGAGTGTCACGCTTTGGACCTTGGTAATGCGTATGTTTATGTCCATCCAGTATAATACAGAGATCACTGTTGAAACTTAGCAAGTAAATTAGTTCGGTTACAAAACGCTATTAGTTGATCATACACTATAGACTAATGTTCTTTCACATATAGGCAACATATTAACTGGTCTATATTCCTCTGCTTTACTAGTGCCAGCCCCCTTTGGAATGGGAACAATTGTGGGTGTTTTTAAACTTCTAATGAAAAACACCTTGGCTCAAAGATGTGTTGACTAAATGCAATAGAGGACAGCCCAACACATGAAAAAGTTCTTTCAGAATCTTAGCACTTATTTCATATAAACTTGCCTTTTTTGAGATGAATTATAAGACAAGATTTTTTATTTTGTCAATATTTATAATGTGAAAAAAAACTAATAATTCTTCTTATTTTCTTCTAATTTATTGATTAATTTAAGTTACCATTTTGTGTAGGAATTGAATCGGTGATTTCTTTTATACTGGCAATATAATATTTGTTAAAATACTCTGCTATTTCTACATTATTATTCACTGATTCTTTTTCAAAAATAATTTCACTTAAAACTACATTTTTTTTACTGACTAATTCTTTCAAAGTTTGCCACATTTTTTAGAATCATTTTTACACTGATGAATCTTGCTTTTATAAAACTTTTTCTTTTCTTCTCTGGCTATGGAGGTAGTAGCTATATTTCTTTTAATTGTTTTCTCTTCCCAGTCTTTTAATTCGGCAGTATACAAAAATCTTTTGTATTTTAAGTCTCTGTCTTTTAAAGCACTATCCACATTCTTATTATACCAGGGTTTCTTCCTTTTACATTTTTGTTAGACTTTTTGGCGATTGGCTCTTTTCATTTGACGTGGAAATGCAGAGCCGTGGGAACAAGCGGTTATCCTCAAGAATTTAATGTTTTGTAATTTTTTTGTTTTGGAAACGGTTTGTTCAAGAATAGAAGCATGTTGATTAAATTATTTTTTTATATACACATTATATTAGTTGTAATTAATGTATAAGTGTATCTTTATCCTTTTGCGAGTTGAACATGAATGGGATATCTTTATGAATAAAAGTTGGCGGGAGTACACGGTAGTGAAGAACGGTGGGTGGCTAACGGGACACTGCATGTAAGGTTGGCAGGGAGGCTGGGAATCACGTGTTCCAGTAATGTCGTTTGGACCATAGCCAGAAAATTCTTTTTCATCAGCACGGGATGGCTGAAAACACAAATCCCGAAATGCAACAGGAATGTGAATATTATCATTTGAGTGCAAACATATAAAATAGTTATATTTGGGTGAGCATCGTAGACCAAAGTCATCTGAGGGATTCACCCTGTCGGGAGTTTACAGCTGCGCGAGATTGTATTGATGGTTAGGGATAGAAAATGACCATATGCAAACGGGTGGAATAGGAGACCATGATAGATTTTCTCCAAGTATATTTTACAGACAATATTACAAACTGAGATCGTCGCTGATCGACCCTAACTCTGGCCAGTTAATTTTGAGTGAGATCTGTTACTTGATCTGGATATTGATGGCCAAGTCTATTGTCATTGATCTCTATAATATAACTGGATGGACATCTGTGGCTGAAATTTTCGAGCTGTCGTCTGCATACAATTGTGTAAGGGAGAAGGAAACTTTCGGGTATCTCTTTCTCTCTTACACCCATACACGGAATTGTGGCATTTTGACATCGTTCATTAATTTGATTGAATACATGAGATACATCAATGTGTGAATGGTTAAATTAAATAAATATGTTAGTTAAAGCTTTGAAGAGCATATAAAAGTTCAAAACTGGTTAGTTTTATCTTTAAATAAGTTGATGTAGCCTAATATATACGATGATTTTTGAAGGAAGCTCGCTTGTAAGGCTTTATCTCGTACCAGAATACTACCCTATAGTTGTGTTTAGTTAGCATAAAAGACCTTACAGAAGGAAATTTATACTTCCGTTTTAAATTGCCGTTTATCCTACCAAAATATTATATATATATATATGATAGTATTCTGGTACGAAATAAGGCCTTACGGATTGGGATTATTACTAAAATCAGGGTTTAGTAGATACTGTACTTCCTACAAGTCAATAACCTAAATTATCATTTGAACGTAAGACTTCTACACAAAGTGTATCATTCAAACAAATGTAATACAGTTTTTAGCTAACTTGTTTCATTATAGTTATCGAAATTTCAACATAATATGGTTTCTGAAAGATATGAGCCAAATTAAAAAAAAACAGGTATTATAATAGTACTTTCCACAAGCCTATAACCTAAGTGATAGTTTGAATACATGGCAACTATACAAAGTTTGTCATTCAAACAAATGTAATCAAGTTTTAAGATACCTTGTTCATTATATTTATCGAACTTTCAATATAATATTGTTTCTTAAACCAATATACAAGCTAATAACCAACTTTAAATATAAGTGTAGTCGTGGCAGACTGTAAACAGCATTGATGACAACTACATAAAAACTGAAATATCTAAGGTTTTATTCGTATTTGTACAGTATTACCTGTAAAACTGGATTGTATATCCTTTAATATAAATGTTTCTTCAGGAAAGTGTGGTATAATACTTCACTATTTTCAAATAATAACACTTTTATTCATCAGAGACATGTTTTCGCATAAGAACATTTAAAGAAACCGTTAAATCTGTCCCCCCCCTCAGTGTAGCAGACGATACACTTGAGCGTCACGCCTTTATCCTTGGAATGTGCATGTATATGTCCATCCAGTTATATTATAGAGATCAATGCTGTACATGGAATGTCTACGGCTAGATAGATGGCGCAGCCAAACAATCACTTACAGAGGCCCCCATATTATATTCAGCATAGGAAACCAAGGATCGGGACAGCGGAAACCCATTATCTGCGGAAAAAATAATTTTGAAAATGGCTGGGGCTAATGAGAAACTCACCTGGTTGATTCCTCTATATCCATAAAACGTTCCTCATACGACCACCCGGACCCTTAACACCTTCCACACCAAACTTTTTCCAAGGCTTCAAAGAATTAGCGCTGTATGTGCCCTGTACCTGGTGAGTGTTGGGGTTTCTTAGCGTGTAGGCATTCTGACTCGCAATCTCAGTTACTTCATAGGGATCACTGTAAACCAAAAAAGAACTTCTTAATCTCTTTTTTCCAGAAGTTGGAAACTAGTGCCTACTTCAGCAAAACAAGATCATTAAACTGGGTTGCTGACTACCGCCGTACTTTCTTCCTCGCCTCTCCAGCCCACCTCAATCTTTTCTTCACCAGGAGCGTCAACTACCACAAGATCAACCCCCGTTTGGACAATGGCTGCCCCTGAGGTTCCTCAAACAGTTGGGTGATAGCATCCTCCCATAACTTACCGAAATGGGCCTAATTAGTAGTTAATTGGGCTGACGAGTGAACTAGCGCGTACAGTATCTCCTCCAACATGTCCATGTACTCAGCCCATTTTGTGTGCCGATCGTAACAGCGGCGCATGCACGTGTGTACACATATATAAAAACTTACACTATCAATATTTATGAAAAACAAAATCTAGTTGCTTAATAATTCAATCTATAACATCTAAAAAAAAAGTCAAGAAAAATGGGAATTTCTTATGGAAAACCCAGAAAATACAGAGAATCGTGTAGTGAGAAAATATTAGCAACACTGCTGTGAAACCACTGATATAGGTAGTTGTTATATTGTGTCATCAAACAGCTTTGGTGATATTTGTCATGTTATGGTCTACATACTAGTACATATTGACCTAGAGCAGGTGTAAGGGGAAGGAGAAAAAAGTAGAAAAGAACACACACAAGTTGGGAGGAAAGTGGGGGTTAGGATTACAGTGCATAGGAAAGAGGGAGGCAAAAGAAAAGACCAAACATGGTAATCATATATCTGAGTCAAGGGGTACTAAAGTTAGTTATGTCAACATTTACTCTGTTAAACAAAAATTATAAGACTATGCATATTTAATTTTTAACTGCCCCATATTTTACTTTTAATTTATTTTTATTTTTGGGGGGAAGGGGGGTCTGCTATGTCTTTCCGAAAATAAAGCCAAAACCAGTCTTCAATGAAAATTATTAAATTAAAGTTGTTTACTTAAATAAACTTCCAGATTAAAGATTCTGTGTAAATGTAAATGTAATTTTTAACAAACACACTGAAGCTACAGCTAAAATGCATGTGTACCCCAATTAATTAATTAGATCAATAATCTTGAGCTAGGTGTACCACAGAGCAAAGCTCTCAACTCTTCTGGTATCAAGTTTATTGCTGAGTGAATCAGCCCATAGTTACCTAGGCCCATATTTGTATTTGTAAAATTGTACCATTTTTATAACTTTGGGGTCATCCATAAACCACATAGCGCTTTTTTCCTACCTTTTTAGCCCCCCCTCCCCCCATGTAACACCATGTAAACATTTAGCCTACCCCCCATGTTACATAACTTTTCTCACCAAGAATGAATGTCATTATTTCATTAGGGAAGTTTTGTGATACTAAAGGAGGGATTCAGAATTAATACTTCTTAAAATCCATTTTAAATCCTGAACATAAATGATTTCAGAAAGTATTATTATTAATGGATAGCTACACATACAAACAGATAAGACAGACAAGTACAGACACAAACAGATAAGACAGACAAGTACAGACATAAAGACGTTTTGAGTTCAAATTCCTCAGGTTCATGAGGAAAAACCTCTGCTATATTTATGTTATGGATGTCAGGTTTGCGATCTGAGTAAGAGCACGACACCGCAGCACTACTATGTGCTGATAGGATGGCCCTTTTCTATAATAGCACTCGCTCCATGATGATGTTCAAGTGCCCACATCAGATCCTTGACACCAAGGCAAGACATCTTTCTTAATATTGTGCACTTTTTATGATAGTCATATTATCATCATATAGAGAGCTATTTAAAGAATCCTAAGTATACAACTTTTCTAAATTATTGTCGGATTAATCTACAACTTTACTTTAATTAACTTATGAGTACTTAGATTCATGTTTCATTCCAACATCAATCCTGGATCCTGGCTTCACTCTTGAAAATGATTAGATGGCCAATGAAGCAGAGATCAGGGTTTGAATACCTGCTGGGTATACTCGGAGTGGCTTTTCCTAAATGGTTTTATAATATATCTCCACGTTAATGAGAGTAGATTACCTCTAGAATTCTACCTTCCTCATTTCAATTCCATTAAATAAATATAATAAAAATAATTAGAATAAGTACAATTTGACTATACCACCCTACAAAATATTTACCAAAATGGTAGAATTTTAAAGAAAATTTACCAGCATTTACACAGAGGGTGAGTGGGAAACCATGTAGGAAAAGCAACCCTCAGTAGACCTGACTGGTATTCGAACCCCATCTCCCCAACATCGGCCTCCTAGTCTACTGAGAGAATGACTATTTAGATAATGTAGCCACCATAACGTATGTATAATAGTTGCATTTATATACATATACATTAGACTTATTCAGAAGGGAAAAGGTATAGGCTTAAATACACCTACCCTTTGTGAATAATTAATGATATTTGAAGCTTTACTTTTCATAACATGCTGCTGGTACTAAGAAATAACACTATTGATGGACTCCTATAACTTGCCTTGAGATAAATTCTGTACTTTTGCTTCTTCCCATTTCACTACAACATCATGTTGAGACTCTTCCACTATTTTTTCTGGATATCGCTTTTTATATGCAAGCAATGAACAAGTCTCCTTTTTTTGAAGAAATTATTTTTGTTTTTGTATAAACACAAGTGATTATTCACGGCCTATATAAAAGAATGTGCAATAGGCATTTAAATTATATTCAAACTCAACTATACTTATAAATTAAGGCCTCTTTGACTGACAGCTGTTATCCAACTAAAAGAACGTGAGTAGTTAGGACAAATCTAAACAAGTACCGTGAGTATAAACATGTCACTGTCATCCGCATGAAAATATGTGTTTTCGACTGTGCTTGGCGTTCATAGTCTCAGGCAGACAATGCTACCCAAGCGAATTCGAAATATTGATAAACAAAAAATAAGTGCTAAGCTTGCATTTTCAACGCCACAGATATTCGGAAGTTATCCATAAGTATGTTTATCAAAGGTGAAAACATGAACAATGATATTGTTTTTCAACATTAGAATTTTAGTTTAAGACCTGTATTATGTAACACTTTGATGTACCCCACCCTCCCCCCATGTAACAGCATGTAGACATTAGAGCTCACCCTCCTCCCCCCCCCTCAATGCATTACGTGGTTTATGGACGACCCCTTCTGCCTTTGTAGATTCAACTTATCTTGTATGTTACAGAAGTTAATGTTGCTATTTATATAAAGTTGATGATAAGTATGTTGGGTGAGCCACAAACCGATATTGTGTGGTTCATACTAATAGGCATGTCATCTAAATGTCAAACCCATCAAGTCTGGTTTGCAGGTGACTGGGAAATCAAAGTTTGAATCTTGGTTGGAATTACTGAGAATTGTATTTCCCAAATGGTTTTGCTCTTATCTTTGTAAAAATGTAAGTAATTTTCTTCTAAATCCTACATTCCTCATTCCTATCACATTAGTGTAATTAATATATGTGGAAATGAATGGGTATTGAGACATGGTGTAAAAAGTTAATATAGTTAAAAGCTAAGATCTTTTAATATTATTTAAAAACCTTGTATACATGTCAAAGAAAACATACAAATAAAAAAAATTACAATCCAGGACAAATTAAATAAACTAAGTTTACCACAAAAGACTTTGAAAAAAAATTGGAGCCATTTATGCAAATATGACAATCACGAACACTGCCAAGAATAATTTATTTTTCAAATAATTAAAGCTTAAAGATTCAACACAAAGTATTATTACTAATATATCAATAAAATATAGATTGTTTCATTACCATCAATTATTCATTCATTAAAATGTGAATGTTTGTGGCGGTTTTATAAATTTACTGCAGTGATATTTATCATGATAAATATATTGAATTATGTTTAAAAAGAATAAATTATATATATATATATATATACACACACTATATATATATAGTGTAGAATTAGTTGGGCTAAAACTAGAAATTTTAAAACACTTGTAAACAGTTTTAAGACCATACAATTTCGATGTATCGTAAATATTTATGATAGGCTCACCAAAAGGATTTTAAATATGGTTTCATTTATCTAATTTTTATAGAGTAAAACAGATAGTGTTTATTAAATAATTACATCAAACAAAAAATTGGGATTTTGTATAAAATTACTAATATAGCTACAATCTACATGCATAGTAATGCCATAACATACAGAAATGAGAAAGTGTGGCCACACTGTTAGTTTACATGGGTCAGTCACTTGAAGCACTCGCGTTGATTTGGCAGACCGGCAACTGAGCAATACAATAATGTAGAATACTGTAACACAGTTAAGTAGATTGGCTACACTAAATTACTTTGTTATTAGTAGGCTAAATGTAGTTTAAACGCTCAAAATACTAAAAACATTATTTTAAAATGACAATTTTTAGTATTATTAATACCATAGCTGAATAAAGTATTTCTTTAATCTATCGTAATACAAGCAAGATTACACCTAAATTTTATTTGTAATTTATGGTAATAGTCCACTACAATATTGACAGTTGTGGATACCAGTAATATCTTATACATTTATTATTATAATTTTTATCATTATTATACAGATTTAAATGTTTTAAATTAGTATCAATTAAATTGGTAATTCCTTTATCTGTTGAATCCACATATTTATTGTTGTCTTCTTATAACAGCTTCGTTCAAGCAAAAGTGTAATGCTATAAGAAGTCCTTATGTTGTTTTTTGCAGTAAATTATATAGACTACATATTATATTATATTTTAAACCTTTGTTTTAAAACAATAATTTATATTTTATTTTACACTATAATACAGTGTATTACATTTTTTTCCCTTCATTGTTATGAAATTTTAAATTGAGGTTTGCTCAGTTTTATTATTTAATGGAAATCTGAATCGCTTTGTAAAATTTCAAGAAACCTCAATTAATAAACACCCAATTTCCATAAACTCGTTATAATAATTGCAAATTTGTCAAACATAATTTAAAAAAAATTGAGATTTAAAATCATGTATAAATTGTAGTTTTAAGAATCGGCAACCTTTGACAACTTCTGGACTGATTTAGCATGTTTTGCAACACTTATCTCATTTCTTTTATGTCTGGCTTACTCAATTTTGGAACATTAGATGCTCGTTTTTAGGAGTAGTTCTTTGTTTTATATCTTTACTAAAATACTTTGGCAGGTTAGGGAAAATATTAGAATAGAACTGGGTTTAAAACGCCAATTTGAAAGAGGAGGTTTCATCTTTTCTACAATGTTTAAAAAATAGTCATATTTTACAAGAAAATCTTCAGAAAAATTTAAGTCACAAACATGAGATTTCTAACTTAACTGTCTTTCTCTTCTTGGAATTTCCCGCTCCCACTTTTCCAACTCGCATTTGTCTTGAGGATGATGAAAATAATGTGTTTTGCTGCTTGAAGCTTTTCATAGACTGATTTGCATCCTGGTATAGAACACACCATCATGATTGAAGAATACATTACGTACTAACAAATATATATATAAATTACTTATATAGACAATACTTAATTATTAAGATAATAACAAAAAGAACCATCATGAATTTAAAAACAGAGGTTTCAAACACAAAACGCAATGAATGTATAACAAACAAAAGAATACAGCACTCACGCTCTCATTTCTATACACGATGGCGATACTGAAAGAATGCAATACCCGGCCAGTTCGATTATAGTGCCAAGTTTCTCAAATACACCGCTGTGCCGCTATTTGCATTGCATGTAACGGCAAGAGTCCACACTTTATTATTTCTATTAGCTATAGTAATACATACTACATTAATTATTATATTTACAAGCACACTTAATACACATTAGGTATTATTATCATATGGGATCACAAATGGTAAGCCAAAATAAACTTGTACATATTTTTATACATTTAAATGGCTACATTTTTAACCCAATGTTATTCAAACCAAAGGCTCTCTAATAATTGGTTAATATCTAGATCACAAAGCCTCAATGCTCTCAGCCATGGAACATGAATTTGGAAAATTTAAAAAAAAAAACACAATAGATTGCTTTTCTCAAAAGACAGAACATAATATTGTAGGTTACTACATATTTTAATTCCATTTTATTTTGGTTGATTATATTTATTGTTACATAACTTGAAGCAAAGATTTTTCTTTATGACATAATTACTATGTCATAAAAATGTTTGCCTTATATATTATACATCAATCTTTTTTTTTTTTGTTTTTTACAAATCGAAATCATGGCTATGCATTGCAAGAGTTGACAACAAATAAGGTATATTTCTACTCTGGGACAAACAAATGTAAAATTTATTTAAAAATAGCCTTATCTGACAGCTAAGAGAAGTTACTAAATCTGCTTTCATGTATCCATACGCCAAACCATAATATCTGCAAGCCCATATGTTGAGCAGCTGTCACTTTTGGCAGTCAAAACTTTCATAACAAATACTTTTTTTTTAAGTGTTTTTATATTAATGAAATAATAATCATTTAGATGGTTTTTTTTGTGGTGGTGGAGTATGTAATTCCCTTAAAAATTATTTTCAAAAAAGAACTTCTAAAAGGTTTCCTTCATTTCATAAATAAAAATGGCAAACTGGACAAGATGAAGAAAGTTCATGATGTCAATACAACCCATATCCGTATGTTAGTGTTTACAAAATAAAAACTTTTTATTTTGAAACTAATGTTTTGTATGGCTTTTTCTCGAAGTTTATTTATGTTATAATAAGATAAAAGTGTGAATAAAATAATTTTTAATTGATTATATTATGCTCTATAATCTCTCTTGTTTTACAAAGAAAAAAAATTGATTTCTACAAGGGTGGACATTAGTTACTTTCAATAAATGTTTGAAAAGAAAAATATTGTTTTAGGTGCTTCAAAAGGCTATTCATGAGGAAATTGAAATACATCGTTTGTGTGACTGACCTTATATAAACAGGATTAAAGGTATACCACAGCAGTTGATATAAACATTGTATTAAGAGAATCACAGATCGAGCCAGTAAGAAATCACTGAAACTTTATTATGTTAAAGTGATGATAGCTAGCTAGTTCAATTATATTTTTCTAAAATAATAAATAAAAATACCTGCACATAAATAGGCCTTAATATACTTTTTCTAATACATTTCAATAAAATACTTTTTTTCGAATAAAAATATGACTAGTAAATACAACCTGCTTGATTTCTTTTGTCATTATTAACTTAGAAACAACAGGAGTGACCTGCTCGATAGTGTTTCAGGTTTCAACCCTGATAAGACCCTTAAGATTAGTTTTCTATCATTAGTCAAGGCCGGTATTGATCCTCTTATTTAATGTTCACCTCTTTTGTTCCTTAAATTAAGATAAGAACAACCATTAGATAAAATATATTTTCCCAAAATAAATACCAGTATCCTAACATGGCACAAAACTGTCATTAAATATAAGTTTGCATAACACAAAGTGTTACAAATATCACTCATATTAAACAAGAAACTAAATAAAACTACAATGTGTCGTTCAATTTAACCATATAATATTATTTCTACACATTCAGTTCAAGTACTTGGGAAGTCTGCTGACAAAGAATGCCTACTGCACTAAGGAAATTAGGAAGAGGATTGCTATGGCCAAGGAAGCTTTCAACAAGAAGAGGTTATTACTGACCAGCAAGTTTAGTTTAAAACTGAGGAAGAAAATAATGAAATGCTACATTTGGTGCATCATACTGTATGGAGAAGAAACTTGGACTCTTAAGAAGATAAGAAAGAAATACTTGGAAAGCTTTGAATTGTGTTGCTGGAGAAGACTTGAGAATATCAAGTGGACAGACAAGATGACAAATAAAGAAGTCCTATGAAGATTGGGTGAAAAAGGAAACTATTTTAGATACTCTTCATTACAAAGCAAACTGGATAAACACTTCCTTAGGAGGAACTGTCTTCTGCATGATGTCATAGAAAGGAAGGTGGAGGGAAAGAAAAGCTTAGGAAGAAGGAGGAGGCAGAGGACAGGGTGCATTGGCGTTCTAAGTTCACTGACAAAAGGAATGGGCCTATCGTAAGAAAGAAATAATGATAATCATTAATGAAAAATAGCAAGTGGATTTTCATTGGTGCAATAACATACATAATCTTGACTAAGCAGTATATTAGACTTCATATATAATTATGGCCACTATATCTAGATCCTGAAAAAAGTGTAGGTATATTCTAAAAATGACAACAGCGGGGAGAACTGGTTAAATTTGTTTGGACAAACATTTCAATGCCAACTGACATCGAGATATTAAAAGATGTATAATATGTATGAAATAAAGCACACTGAGCAAAAACAATTTGTAATAAATAAAATTATAGAATAGAAGGAAAATAATAGAGCACAAATAAAAGTAAAAACACTAACATAAATTTACCCACACTTCAATATTTCGATGCTATTATAGCATCGAAATATTGAAGTGTGTGCAAATATGTGTTAGTGTTTTTAAAATATCTAAAAATATGTGTGTTTTAACTTTTATTTGTGCTTCATTTTCTATAATTTTATCATGTTTATTTAAGGAAATTTTTAATCATTTAATTAAAACTTATAAATGATCATGTATAAGGACATACAATATGTACATATATTTTGGTAAATCAGGCTTGGCTTGCATTGCATAGTAATTATTTAATATTTAAAAATAAAAAATTACATTTACATTTAATTATAATAAAATAAAGTACCAGTATAATGTATAAAATGAAATATTCATCTATTATATTGTTTGGTTACATGATATTTGTTTTATATAAAAACACTACATGAGATAAATTGACTGAATCAAAATTATAGGAACTATCAAGAACTGAACTTGATAGCCTGGAATGACAAAAGAAGAGTGAATAACTCTTGTAGGTATTTGTTACAATGAGCCAATTTTATAATATTTAAAATATGATATGAAGGATTATTTATGCAAACTACCCTGTGTGTATGCTGTATGATATTGAAGGCCTTTTCTAATGTTTAGATTCATATGAATCAGATATGGTTAGTAAATAATAACATTTAAATAGTTTATTGACAAAACATTTGGGGGTACAACACCCATAACTCACATTGCACGGCTATTACAAAGTGAAAAAATTATGACAAATAATCAACAGTTAAATAATAATTTTACCTGCATCGATGATTGAATAGTTAAGCGTCTTTCTCACAATATACTGAATTACCACTTATGGAAGATTCCAATCCTGGGCTGGTGAGGGTGCTTTTCTTTTAATGGTTCTTCATGCTCTCTACGCAAATGCAGGCAGATTTTCTCTAAATTCTACCATCCTCATCACTAACCCTATAGTTTAATTAAATATGGATAGCCTGGATGAATAGTAGAATGTGGTGGAAATTCTCCTCACATTTGAGATCAGTAGTCAAGTCATATTAACTATTAGGCAACTATAAGATTAATAAAACTAGTTTGGAAACAATATTGTCACACTACCGTAATTGATTTTAACAACAGATTCACAATGTAGTTAAAATGAATAAACTAAACTAAAAATAAGGGTTGTTGACCATTGTTTTATCATTTAAAAGTACATCTACACAATCCAATTTTATTCTAATTTAAAGAGCAATAACATTTTAGATCATAACACCTTTTGTTTGGACAAGTAATTTTAAAATGTGGGATTTAGAATCATCTCTTGACTACACTATTTATAATAGACAAAATATGAGTAAAAATGTTTGATAAATATTGCTATGTTTAAGTAGTGTCAATTCTTAATATTTTAAGCATAAACCATTGTTCTGTACAAAGAGAAACACCAATATTTTGAAGCATGCATTTAAAATAGCAACGGTACAAAAAATAAGCTTTTTTATTAACATTTTGCATTATTCATTTAAAAAAAAAAAGATGTGAGCAAATAACAATGTCATGTCAAAAGAGCTATATTTCACGATTTAACCTTCTGATGACTACTTTACATCATTAAGCCATACTATTGAAAACATGATCTTGGCGACAATTCCTCTCACGTGTGGTGAGGAGTCTGTTGCTGAAGCTCCACCAACAAGTTCATCTGCAGCGCGTGCTTCTCTGCATGGTAGGTTTTGAAGATCTGGCTAAGGATTGGTGAGGCGTCTGGATCATTAATCCACATATTTGCACAACTTGGATTTTCCAGCATGGAGAGAAATGCTAAAGAGAAGAATATCTATTAATGACCGGCTCTAACATAGGAGGCTGAGGTTCAATCCTTCCACTAGGTGGTTCATCATCTTTATTCCCAGGAGCATATTCTACAATTTGTGTTAAGGGGAGACCAAACAACTATTAAACAGATTGATATGAAGAATAGCCAAGAAAATAGGGATGGTGGACAAGGGGAAAAGGGGGCTGTTAAAGTTAGGGATGGTGGACAAGGGGAAAAGGGGGCTGTTAAAGTTCTCAATGTCTTAACACTAATTTGATCTCCCTAATTAAGACACAAAAATCAGTTTTATCAATCACCATATCTCATTCATTTTATTAATGTCATTACACCTGTGGAAGGGAAAAGGGAGGGGGGTTCGGGTGTCCCCTCCATCCCTCCTGGTAGCTACAACCTCAATTGCCTATTCAGGATAAATATCAGTCAGTTAAGCTATGAATTGAAGTGTATCAAAAGATATCACACATCTAAACAATTTAGAAAATATATTTAAATATGAGTGTTCATCAATGAATAAAAACTTTTAAGCAGGATTGGACAGTTGGTATTTAAAGAAACAAAAATTTAGTTTTGCCTAAATATGTTGATAAAAATATTTAATTGAAAGAAAAATTAATATCTACATGAAATCTTACTGAGATATTTAACATATTTTTCAATAATTGTACAAACTATATTGTCAGTCCAAAGACCCAGTATACAAGTTGATGAATGTTTTAGTTCTATACGAACAGTATTAAATAGGTTTTCTTTATTTTATTGTATAGTGTTTGCTGGCTATTCTAAAATTTCTGTTTATATTTTCAGCAAAAAGTAGGCTACTTAGACCACTTAAATCAATATAGCTTCTGAATTCCAATAAATAATTTCTATTGCCTTTTTCCATCCTATACTCCTATTTGTCTCTTGTTGCTTGATACAAATAAATGGCATATTTAGCAGGTGGGAGTTTGATCATTGAATCATAATAATGTTTCGGTTACATTTAACAAAATAAATTGGTATATATTCACACTTGCTACCGGGCACAGAGTCTTATTGCCAAGATCATTTAGTTTGGTTTGCAGGTGACGGGAAGATCATGATTTGAATCAATGCCAGGTGTAATGAGAGGGATTTTTTCTTAATTGTTTTACACTTTTCTTTCACACAGATGCTGGTACTTTTCCTCTACATTCTACATTCCTCACTACCACATTAACATAATTAATATATAGTATGTAGGCCTATACAACCCAAATGGGTAGTGAGACATGAATAAAAAAGAAAATGGCATATTCAGTGAAAGTTTTATATTATAACACAAGTTCCTAGGCTATAAAATTTGTATTGAGGTATTATACAAATTGGATTTAAATGAACATAAACTTCCTAATGCATGTATTTACTAAAGTTTGTAAAATTACACTGGTAATAGGTGTAAAATATTCCCATTTTTCTTTTATTCTGAGATAGTAAAATTAACATTTAGTTCTAAGATAAACATACCACTATCCCAAAGTTTGTGGACCAGGTCATTTTTTTTTAGTTTGTGGGGTTTTTTTTTTTTTTTTTCCAAATTTATGATTCAGTTAAAAGTTGTCTGAGACATAAAGTCAAATTGGCAAGTCAAGAAAATGATTCTACTGTATCATACACTTTAATTAAAAGATGAACTAAGGCAATTTTTTAAAAACAAATGAAAACTCACAACACTTGAAGCTAAATGTAAGAGTGTTTTTTTAAAAATATAAGCTTTAACAAAAGAGTATTAATTGCCTAGTTGAGAAGGGGAACGATATAGCCCACATAATAATCATTTGGTGCCAAATGAAAAAAAAAAAATCTTACCCAGTAATATTTTAGGGTTATTAAGGCTGAGCTGAATGGTAGGGTTGGCCATAATGGCCTTGTAGATAGCTCCCTGTGGGTCCAGGCCTACGTCCATGTCCTCGAGACTTGGTCGCCTCTCTCCCAAGAGCCACTCACACTATAGAACATAAAAAAATAATTATTTATGACTTCACCTTCAAAATATGTGCATATAAAAGAAGCAAAATCTGTTAAAATATGTATTAATGTGAGAATATGTAAAATTGAATAAACCTTTTTTCTCCAAGTTAATAATATACACATATTATTGAAACAAAATTTAATTTTATGGTTGCAAATTTCTGAATGAAGTAATAGAAAAACACTTTTATAAATACATACACTTACAATTACTTTTTTAATGAGTTGAATTGCATTATTAAATTGATTTACACCACTTAAATGCAATCTGTGTGTGGAGGCTTGTCTCACAGAATTCTTGGAAAAATTGCTTGGTTGACATCTGATTTTATGTTTTCTTGTTCCATTGTTGCTGGTTCTTTGAAAACAAATTAATGTCAGACTACTCCTGATTTTTAAAGTCAGTTTCCTAGAATTTTATTTTCAGTAAGAGGTTAATATTACACTTACATGTATATACATGGTTGGTCTTGTTTGCTTTTAAAAATACCTTTCTATGTGTTGTATTATTGTGACAGACTTCAAATTACAGTTTCTTAATTGATTTTGGGTTCTGCTTTCACTATTCATTCCTTACCTTGCCGCTTTATATTTGTTTCTTATCTTGACAAAAGAACAACGAAAAAATGTGCTATTCAGATTCACGGAGTATTGTTTTTACAACTCGTTGACACGTGTTTACAAACTGACTCACCATGTGAGCTATGTGCTGCTGAGGCCACTATGTGGTATCACCACATTCTCTCCCCTTCACAGAATGAGAAATGTCAGATACAAAGTTATGTAACAGCAACTGTAATCCTCTCTGACGAGGCAGCCTTTACTGTTATCCCTTCAATGAATACATTACTTTATGAGAATACAGGTTGCCTGAAAATTAGTGACCCATCATTTAAAAGCATTTTCCCCAAGAAAGACATAAAAATAATACCAAGATAAAAAACATGCAAATTATGTAATTTTATGTAATATCTCCAAAAATATGTAAAATTAAAACTGGAAATACAGTACCAAACAACCCAATTCACATACATTTCTAACTGGCAAAATTAAAATATGTATTTACATAAAATCTGGGCTCTATTTATGACACAATATTTACATTTTGAAGTTGATCCAACTAAAATACTGTAATTTTATATGTGTATCACCAACCAAACACAGTTAATTAGATTATTTCTATGAATTAATTTTGAGTTTATGTTAAAGCCAAATGTTCCACCAAGGTAAGGGCCAAATTTCCTCGGCAGGCACCAAAGTAAGATATCAACATAATTAATGAACTGAATATTTGAACTGCAAAGTGTTAACCTAGTGGTGAAACTTTAATGTTTCTAATATAATTCTTCATGTGTCCTTATCCAATGTGAAAATAGTGGTATTCACAAGCAACCAACTGTCACTTGATGAAGAGAAACTTTCAAGCATCATGTATACTAAATTTGTTTTTGTTTGAGTGATGGTAAGACAGAATTGTGAATTTTGTGTCTAGGCAGTGCTACAAGGCTAACCAATATGTTTTGTTTTTACTTTCTTATATCAAGAGAAAGTAATATACCGGTAATCATGAAAAAAACTCTTATCTCGAGATTATGATGAATCTTTAAATTTGATGTGAATCCAAACCCAAAAAAAGAGAATTTTACAACTTTGTTTGTACCCATGTATGTCGGTATGACCATGGCCACAGATCCAAACCTGTGTGATGGATTTTGTTCAAACTTTATATTTAGATTTTATAGGACTGTACCTCAGGACATTTTTGATTTTCACCCTAGCTTTCAAATTAAGGATAGTTTACTGATGAGTGATTTTTTTGAATTACAAATTTTTCGAAAATGGCCATAATGATTTTGTTTAAAATGCATACCTAGGATTTGTTTTACATGACAAATAGCACCGCATAATTGTTTTTTTGGGGAAAAAATAACTGAATGGTAGTTAACTGATGGTAAATATTTAGAAAATAAGAAATATTTCGAAAATAGCTCTAACAATTTTGTTCAAAATATATATCTGGAAACTGTGTTGTATAATAAATAACAATGTATAGTTTTTTGGGGGGTGAAAACTCATTTATAGGTAGTTTTTGATGAATGATTTTACAAATGGCTCTAATAATTTGGTTCCAAATGGGTATCTTGGGAGTGATAGAAATAACAAATAACAAGTTTACTAGTGTAAAAAATTATTTATGGGCAGTTTACTGATGATTGAGTTTTCAAAAACTTGAAATAACTTAAAAATGACCCTTACAATTTAGTTCAAAATGGATATCTTATGAGTGTTTGATATAACAAATAATACAGTTTACATGTTTTTGGGTAATAAATCATTATGGGTAGTTTACTGATGACTGATTTTTTCAAAAACTTTAAACATCTTATAATTTGCATTTACAATTTGGTTCCAAATGGATATCTTGGGAGTTTTTGGCATGCCAAATTAATTGTTTTGTGGGTAAAAACCTACTTAGGGGTAGTTTAATGTTGAATGATTTTTCCAACATATTTATAAATTTGGTAATAGGTAAAGACTAATTAGTATATTATTTCTCCTTTGATGCAATACTGTAATTAAATTTTTTTTTAACACCGCGTTTTACTACCCATTCAAGTACATGCTTGTGTACTAATTACGCTAATGAGTTAGAGATGAGGAAGGTTGAATTTAGAGGAAGTGAACCCGTTTTTAACATTCTTCATGCAAGGCAATATGTAACATCTTTCAAACCTACTTTGGTGGCTGCATGGTATAGGGCGCTACTCTCGCAATAGACTAGATCCCACTTTTTTGTGGGAAACCATTTAGGAAAAACCAGCCTCAGCCCACCCAACCAGTATCGAGCACAGCTTTTTTTAAATTATTATTATTATTATTCCCGCGTTTTACTACCCGTTCGGGTTATACACTTAAGTACTAATTACGCTAATGGATTAGGAATTGGGAAGGTTGAATTTAAAGGAAGTGAACCCGCATTTGCGTGGAGGGAGAGTGGAAAACCATTTAGGAACCCCTCCCCCCCCCAGTTAACCCGACCGAGATTCGAACCTCGATCTTCCCATCCTCGGCAGTCGAGCTCAACACGTTTAGCGCGTTAGCTAACTACGCCACCGAGGCGGGTTCGAGCACTGCTCTCCCATCATTGGCAGTCTAGTCTATTGCAAGAGTAGCGTGAGTACCATGCACCACCAAAACGGTTTGAAATATTTTGAATATTGCCTTGCATGTAGAATGTTCAAAACAATTAAAATGAAAACATGGGAGAAAATTTGCTTTGTGAATGAACACTAAGCAAAATAGAAACAATTAGTAAAAAGTGTTGCAAGATTCAATTTGCACATGGTCACATGAAGTATTTAGGCTCTCATAGAACATATATGAGCAAAGGAAAGGATACAATGAGCTCACCATCTTTAATGTAAAATACTACTGGTAAGCTAAGAATAAGCAAAGTTGTGTGAATAATCAAGATGGTTCAGATTCACTTTTTAATGAATCTGGATATTTATTTTACCTACAGATCCTAAATATGAATCCTTGAAAAAATGATGGGTTTAAGACAGGGGTTGACAACCTTTTGGGGGCCTGATTGACTTACAAACTTATCGAATGTCCCACAGTCACCCAATGCTTCTATTATCTACTTTTGATTATTATTTTCATATAAACCTCTTATATTTATTAAATGTCCTCAAATACCTCCGTCTATCTAGAAAGAAATATAAAATGTATAGTATTTTCAAATTAACAATTTACTTTTATTATAAATATTATAAAATTGCATAATGACTATAAAACTATTATGAAACATAATACATGCGGGTAGAGTGTTTTAGGTTCAGTGTCATTTTGAATTGTGATGATTTTACTGGGACTTATCTTCAACATCACAAGGGGGGGAAAGGGGGGGGGGAAGAATTTAACCATGGTATCAAGAAGGAATGCAAAATATTTCTGTCAGCACAGATCCTCTAGTTTTGGGTCGTAGATCATATATTTATTTAAGAAAATATTTTATTTGTGGAGCAGCTCTTTGAATTATTAAGGACTTTGCATTTTATTGAGCCAACAAACATCCATTTTTACATAGTGACAGTCCAGTTCTCCAGTAAACCCTTTGAACTATCTTTATTTTTAATGCCCGGGTGCGGTTAACAATTCTTAAGACTATCTTCATGAAAAACTCTAGAGTTAATAATTTTCCTCATCGGTCTAGAAATGACAGAAATTGATAATATTTTTGACATAAAGAAAGAGAACCTGTTAAATTTATGAGCATCATCTATGGTTTATGCTACCTAATTTTTGGATTGGCAAATTTTTCTGAAGCATATAATTATTGTATTTTGCAAAAGTATCTTCTCTTGCAGTTGTTCCAGTTATTGTTTTGATTTTTATAAATTCCTCTCTGCTTGACAAATCACAAAAATGCTTATTTGTTGATCTGTGTCAACCATATAATATGATTCATCCATCTGTAAAGTGCTAGGAAATAATCTGTAGCCATGAGCTCGGATAGACGTGTCACAGTACATACTGATATCTGAACAGTATCAATAGCAGTTAATATTCCTTCTTTATTTTGAATTCAGTAAATACTTTCATGGCAGCTTCATTAAAGGCCTACTTCATGAACTTACATCGGTGAAATGTTTTTTCCTTCTTATTCAGCACATGCAAAACTTTGAACAAAGCTACACTAAGAGCAAACCAGTACATTCAAAGCCAAAGGCTTAGTACCAGGGAAATGAGACATGTTCACAGCAATGACATTTTAAAACAAAGCTAAACTTCAAAAAATAGTTTGGATCTACTGTCAATGTCAATAATCTAGACTTGCATATCTACTACTTGCATCTGTCACTTTTAGTTTGTATATGAGTCACATTACCAATTATGACCAATTAAGGTGGGGTGCTAGTGAGCGCCAGTTTAGTGCATTAATTTTGCAGTTTTTATAGCATAGGTCTAAACATTTTTTGGCAAAAATATATCAAATATTTCTTCTATAGAAATATAGAGTTTAGTTTTCCGCACATGCTAATCTCAAGAGTTCTTGAATATCTCTCATGAGCATAGCAGCATTTGGTGACAAACTTTTTAAATACAGAGAAAAAGTTCTCACTAAATTCCAGGATGCCCTTGACAGATATTAAAGAACTGTTGAGATTAGCATGCGCGGAAAACTAAACTCTATGTTTCTATAGAAGAAATATTTGATATATTTTGGCCAAGTAAATGTTTATGCTATAAAAACTTCAAAAATACTGCCCTAAACTCACGCTCACTAGCACCCCATCTTAAGGAAATGTTTACTCTCAAAAATTATGTGTAAGCTGTGTTGGTGTACAGAATGTAGATAAACGACCACTTCAAAGTGGTGGTTGATCCATTCAAGTTTGTGAAGACATTCCAAAATAAAAACTTCTCATCAATATGGTAAAGAATGGAAAAAGAAATAACCAAATTGATACAGTGATACAGGGTGGGGAAGGCGTTGTGGTGAAAAAGAATACTCCCCCTGTTCCTATCATAGGTTTCAAGCTAGAAGTCGAAAATACTGCAAAATCAGATTTATCATGATACTCATGTTATAATTAAATATATATATTTTGTCCAAACTTTAAAAATCCATTACATTTTGAACCTTCCGAAGCTATTGAAACCAAATTTAAGAAAATTACTAAATAAAGTGAGAATGTGGACATTAGTTCTAGCCATAAGAGAATAACATCCCGTTAGGAATTGCAAAATTTGTTGAAAGTATTTTAAGAGCTACGAAAAGAGTGTGTTAAGACTGCTGAAGCCAATTAAATCAATGTTTGACATGATGCTCCTATGTCATATTCTGCCATGACGCCTGCAGGGATACTTTCTAAATAAGTCGTAGAAGGTTTTTTCTCAAGAAGAAGAAATAGCACTTTCTGACGCAAAGGAATGAGGATGGAACCCAATGTTATAATCGAATGCCAAGAAGTTCAAATGGTGCTTCACTGAGAAGTAGACTCAATTTTTTACAAAAAGAACTTGTTATATACACTATAGTAGTCATGTACATCCTCTCATTTAAACAAAGGAGTAATTATAACCATCTTATTTAAATAAATGTAACTATAAAAGAACTTTCAAATAAATGGTATCATATGAACTCACCGCTGAAGACTGATTGTTTCCAGTGATGTGAAGAGCATCTTTTACATCTTGTTCTGAGAATCCCATCTCAACAAGGTTCTTCAAGGCCTTTTCATTAGGTTTGAAGTCACTCCTCTTGAAGGCTCGGAACGACTCCAACAATGATGCCACTGTCTTGCTCACACACTGTTGCTTGGACTCTGTGTGAGATAGCTGCTTGACAAGCTCATGTCGATACTTGCTGGAGCTTGCTACTACAGTGCTTGATTCTGGCTGCTCACTCCTGGGTGAGGCAGAGTCTGACTGTTGCTCTAGTAACCAATCAAGTGCCTCTGTCTGATTCATTCTAATGTGTTAAACAATAAAAATAAAGACAATATGTATTATATCATTGAACACTTGACACAACATCAATTTTGGTTAGAGTAAATGGATAAAATGATCAATGAATAAACAATTTTACTTATCTTATTTGAAACAAACTTTTGGAAAGCATTTTACCACACCTTAAATTTATTAGCTTTTTTAAAAAGCCAGATAAGTGTTTATAAAGTGATGGATGCATATTGACAATTTGAACATTTGAACATTTCTGAGAGAAACATATTTAAGTAATTATTTTTTATCTTTATTAAATTATGTCCCACATTATATATATTGTAGTGAACAAGCAACATTTGACAATACTAGGGGAATAGATCAGTTAAAGTTTTGAAGGAATAATCCCTTCTTAATTGGTTTTTTCCTGACCTGTGACATCAAACTCATAATATATGGACATGTTCATTTAATAAGCACAAGCCAAATTTCTCTTTACAAATTTGCTAAATGTACACTTGGGTTTTATTCTCCTCTGCCTCACATAACATCCCTATTTTCTTTTAACTTCTGGTGTATGCATTCACCTTCTAAACACCATTCCTAATAACCCTAGGACTTTTTAAGCAGACTTCTTCATTACATTATACACTCATTTTATCAACCCAAAGCCTGTTAGAAGTAGACCTCATTACTACAATCTAAGTCCATATTGAGCCTATTGTAGATTAATATGTTCCCTACATGCCACACCCTTTCCATCTATTCTGAGTCTATTGTAGATCGACTTGTTACCTACTCACCACACCCGTCCTATCTATCCTGGGCCTTCTGTAGATTGATTTGTTCCCTACATCCCACATCCTTCCTATCCATCCTAAGCCTACTGTAGATTGTTTTGTTCCCTACATTGTTATCCATCCCTTCGACTTCGGGGGTAATTGGTTGATGTCACGACGACAGAGACTTCGTGGTCAGACACGCGTGGGTAAGAAAAAGGTCGGCGAGTGTGTTCTGGCAACGTGAGTCGCGGTGGAACAGAAGGATGTTACGGCAACACTAGTCGCGGTGGAACGGAAGGATGTTCCAGCAACGTGAGTCGCGGTGGAACGGAAGGATGTTCCAGCAACGTGAGTCGCGGTGGAACATGAGGAAGTCCCGGCAACGTGAGTCGCGGCGGGAGGTATGGTGATGGTGGAGAGAGAGAGAGGGTTAAACGAATTGCTCTTTTGTAACATAAGACAATTTAATAAGCTCTTTCGTATGTGTGGTGCACCCAGGTGGGCCACCACTGATTGGCCGAGGCTGAGTGACCGAGGCTGACTGGCCTGCCTGACCGAGGAATCATCGTATTAAATACCCTCCACTGCTGCCTGGCCTTGTCCAATGGGATAAACGGGGGCTTCTCATTGGTGTGTGAAAACTTGAGAGGAAGTGTCCATCATGCGAGCTAATAGAGACAGGAGTTCTCTTTGACGCTGAGTATAGAGGTGAACACGTCACGGACGGCTTAGAGAACATGGACTGTAGAGCGGTCCAGGCAGTAGAGAGGGTGGGTGGCGCGGTCTGTGCAAGTGCGGAGGAAAGAGACAAGGGCCAACTGAACAGTGAGGCACAACAACATGTCAAGCCCCCCCTCCTATTGATCTTGAGCCTAATTTAGATGAATGTGTTCGCTGCGTGCCACACCCCTCCTATCCATCCTGACCTTATTGGAGGTGGACTTGTCCCTTACATGCTCCTATTATTATATATTTTTCCTAAATATCCAAATATAATTGATATAAATATATTTGCATGCTAACTATCTTTGCGAAGGTCAACTCAGACATCTGTATGTAATGTTTAGACGATTAGTTTTATTATCAACCCACCTGTTCCGACGAAGTGCCTCCGAAGCCTGTTGTTCACTGAAGCCCATATCCACAAGCTGCTTCACAGAGAGAATATCTGGCTCAGTTTTACCAGAACTCTTACTTTCCAGCCTTTCTCGAATAACTGCAAACACTTCATCAGCATTTGGACTGGGTGTCAGAATTCGTGCAGAAGCTTCTACCAAAGAAATGAGAATTTTGCGAATTTCACTCTGAAACTTAAAAAACAATTAAATATGTTACAATGTGTGCATTACAAGTATTATACCTGAGAGACAAACTTTTACCATTTATAAATAATTTGTTTTAAGTTTTTTAAATATTATCTTACATCGGCAGTACACTCCAAAGGTGGGTGTTGTTTTGATATATTTTTTGACTCGACATGCTGTGTAGCTGCTTTAATTTCTTCATCAGTTGGGCCTCTCAAGCTATCATCATTTGAAGGCTCTTTTGCAAGTGGACGACGGCATTCCACAAGTAAAAGTTCATCTGAAATAGATTAAAGCATCTGCTATATTATCTTCCCTTGGTGTCAATGAGTCTTTAACAGGAATGTTTATGGAGGCTGGAAAACAGTACATAAACTTAGGACTGGTGGTAATGTATTAATTTAAATAAGTTCTCCTAAACAGTATTATTCTACTACCTACAGATTGTTAATATGTAGCTTACATAGTAAAATGTGTTTCAAATGACTTTCTGCAAACAAGTAGCAACAGTATGAAGTAGGAGAGGAAAACTTGAATAGTTTCGGTTATATTCTGGATTGAAAGATTGCTGTCATGATTTAGTCTCTTGACTCTGACCTAAAAGGCTGAGGTTTAATCCCAGAGGAATGTAATAGTCAGTGGCATATCACCGCATTTAGGTGCAAGAAGTGCACGCTTGGGGCCTCAGTATCGCTGAGGCATCAAAGACCAAAACAAGTTTGAAGCAACACAAATCCTAAACAGCTAACCTATTGCTTTCAAAGAAATTGCTCTGTACTAAGTGTAAGGGTGGAAATTAAGCAACACATTACCAAAAACAAAATGTATGTCATGTGTGTTTAACATCGATCCCATGTTAACAAAATTTAGAAAAAATATTGACATCAATATATGAAGTTATTCATTCTATAAATACCCACAAGAATAAACGCTAATAGGTACTAATAAAACTAAAAGGGATGCACAAAGTGATTTTATTTTATACTGCATGAGTAGGGTCTACATGATTTATTTTTTATTTATCCATCTTTGTTTACTTGAAAAATAATAAATGATGTATTTTTCAATTAGCACATTTTAGTTTAAAATTATTTTTAATACATAAGACCAATTACTGAGGGAATTGGGAGATAAATTTAAACAAAGGTTTTAACAGTACTAACTATGGATGGGACTGTCAAAAACTTAAGAAAATTCTAACCTTTTATTTTAGCATCGTGTCTTACTGTCTTAGTACTCGTTTGGATTATACAGTATTCACTAATAATACTTGTTTTTTATAATTTTATAATTTTTTTAAATTTGACTTGGTTAGTACAATAAATTTAAATTCATTTTACAACAGTATTTATTGTTAATTATTTCTCACCATTAATTTACACCTACAGTTTAATCATCATTAGCAATTTATAAATAACATAAAAGACCATGGTTATTCCTGTGAACAAATTACAAAAAAAAAGTAAACAAATATAACGTAAGCAAGAAAGAGGGGAAAGAGGGGTACACTGTTTGCTTATTTTTGCTTACAAAGGGAGGAGGGAGTTCAAAACTGTGCAAGCTTGTGTAGTACTTACACACCCCCTCTAAGAAAATGTCAAATTCAAGATTCAAAAATATATTTTTAAATTTTGAATTGAAATTTGTTTTAGAACTCTAATTCTACCTATTGGTGGTTCAGCCCTGATATAGCTATAGGATAAAACTAAAAAACAGACACCATACCATTAAATTAACACTCAGATCTATAAATGTTATAATTAATTAAATTAACAAAATTTAATCAATTTAATGTTAATTAATTAAAGTTATTTATTTAAAAAAAATTTATTACTATTTCTATCTGACACCTTAACTCAGTCGGTAGTGTGTCTGTCTACTGAGCTTAGGGTACCGGGTTCAATTCCCGGAATGGGCAAAAAAATTATAATTGGTGAAATGAGGGTTTACTCTTTCACAGTGATGAATTAACACCTGGGGATTGGATTTTGTGCCTGTTCTGGTCTTAAGTTAGATTATAAGGCATACAAAGCTATAACAGGGCTAGCAAGCCAGCAGTGAATAATCTATGGCTTGAATAAAAAACTAACCCAGGCCAGTATGACATAATCATATAATGTGTAGGCCTACCATCCACGTTTAGTGATTATATTAAATAGATTTTATCTATAGGCCTAATTATATGTTTAATTTTCTAACACATGAAAGGTTAGTAGCTTAGTTTAAGCTGGGTTGGGAAAAACTAGTCTGGTTATCTTATTATAGCTATGATATCATATGATGTCTAATGCTTAGTTGAGTGGAACTTTTTCCTATTTAATCTTAAAGTTTTTTTGGTTCAAATCCATTCTAAGCTTACTTACGTGTTTTAAGGTCGAAAAATATTTTGCCGATATCAATATTTTAACAATTTAAGAAAAAAAAAAGTTGAGATTGGTACCGGTAAGAATAAAGTGTAGGTCTACTGTCCTTGTTGATTGTGATTTTGCAATAAAATTGTTTTACAATCTTTTATTTTACACATGATTACCACCCACACCGAATTGACCTCGCTTCCCCAATTATATTTATTGTATACCATATCTAAGTTGATAGCTTAAAGTTTTTAGGAGTCTGTGCGGAAAAATGAGACTTTCATTAGAAAGTCTCGGTCACCCCCTACTCTTTTTTTTTTCTAAGCATTGCGTTTTACTACCTGTTCGGGTTATATGCCCTATCCCTACTTGAGTGTATCAAACCAATTAAGAGTTTACAAAAATTATTTGGTTTGAAAGTTTTTAATATCTAAGATGGTTCAGAGAGAAAAACATAATATTTACTAGACCTACCACAGCTTTTAAGACCCTCTTGAAAAACAGTGTTGTCATTTCCCAAAGGCCTTCTCTCAGACACCAAAACGAGTCTAAAATTGGGTGTCACTTTCACAGACTCTATAGGGTTGTAAAAATGGCAGAGAGCCATGGTTTTCAACTTATCCATAGTGAAATCCTGTGCAGCATCAACGTCCCAAACATAACCTTCCAAATTAACAACTTTCAGCTTCACAAGATCATTGGTAAAAAGATTAGAATCTGAGACAAACATATCTTCGTTTGTAGGAACGTCCCTTCTAGTTTCACTTTCACAACGTCTATTTAGAATGTTTATTAATTTTTGGCGACTTCCAAACAATTTTTCTCGCACCCAAGGAAGCATGAAAACTTTGCAACAAATTCTTGTTCCTCGCCATCTGCCATAAAATGCTTAAATTCTAGCAGACGATTTTTATTTCATGGTTTATTAGAATCGATACTGTGCTGTCGATGTTTCGAATATCGAGATAGGTATGTCTAAAGGGGGTGTGGCGCTTTACTTGAAGACGATGTGTGAGAAATTTAGGTTATTTTGGTTCAAAAAGATTACATTAATTGAGTTGTTTAATTTAGCCTTGTTGTTATGTAATTCACCACGGACGTTACAAAAGATTAAATAATGCACTTTAACAATGGATGAACTAAAGAAAACAATGTTTTTATTCTGTGAAACCGGCAATTCTGTTGCCATTCAAGATATATTAAAACAAGGTAAGTTATTATTAAAATAAAAATATCCATAGTTAATTATAGTGAAATATTTGTATATTTACTTACTTATAGTTATTTGAAGTGAACTGTTTATTCTAATATATTTTTCCAATTTCTGATGTTAATTAGATAGGTAGGCTTACATTAATTTACCTATTTAACTAAAGTCCTAATGTACCTGTACTAAGGCACTTATGCTATTAGGCCTATACTAGGCTCCAAAATACATTGTGTAGCTCTATTTTTTCGCTCCTAACTAGAATCATAATCGCTGGCGCCAACTCCGTGGGGTTGGGGGCCCCAAGCTCCCAATGCTGTTAATATTTTAACGAATCTGGGTCCTAAACGACGCAGCGGTAGCTCACAGCACGCTGTCAAGCTTTGGCCCAGCAAGCCCAAGCTATGTTATGCTCGCGGGCTCGGACCCACTATGGCCACAATCAAAACATCACCTACCTTTGTCCCAAACCCCCTCCCCTCATCCTCGTCCGCCAGCCTGTCCTCAAAGTCATGCGTAAAACTGGCAAGTGGCAAACTCACAACTTTGTTGTATCAAGCTGTTTAAAC
>CABFWO010001428.1:0-72991 GCA_902155825.1 Timema genevievae | reverse complement strand
CCCCCCCCCAATAATTTTCACAAGTTGGCGTCCCTCATAATAATGGTATTCCTTAGGCCTAACCAATCATATCATTATAAAGGCACAGTACCATAAAGGGATCCCAACCCCTTCAAACCTCTCCTAAAATGTCAAAAATATTATTACTTATCTACTTTATGGCATTAGGAACTCTAAAGTTCATTGCCATACTTACAAAAGTATGCCACCCAAACCTATCTTGAACTAGTTGTATCCAGTCCACCTCATTACACCCTTTCTTTTAGGTCCATTCTACTGTTATTCCCCCATCTGCTTCTAGGTCTTTCCATTCTCTTCCCATTGGGTTTGCAAGTCAATATTATAGTTAACCTAATAGAATTCACCCTTACAAGACATTAAATGAAAAATAATGATTTGCTCAGTGTCGAATTCTGACCTCAGAATCCAGGCATGCGTTCATGAGGGATTAATGAAGTGGAGGTCTGGGGTTTTCTCCCCCGGGAAATTTTGAAATTTCATGTTGGAAAATGTGACATTTTATATATGTTTTATAGTTAAATTTTGAAAGTAACCACTTTGTAATCACAGGTTTAGGAGGTTGGAAAACACCCAGAATACGGAGACTTCAAAGGTTAATCCATATGTTCTCTCTCTCTTTCTCACTCACTCACACACACACACACACACACACACACACACAATGTATAACGCAACTCTAATACGCAATGCATGCCATACTCATAAAATAACTGTGAGTACGGCGTTATTGGCTGGTGGCTGCTATGTGTTGCGTTTTCTAATCCGCATGCAAGGCATGCTGTAAGTTTGGGATTGGGAGGGGAAAGGAGGAAGTCATGCCTGCGCATCACCGTCCCATTAGTCTAGTGCCTGGTAGCGTTCAGGCAGCCGCATGCATCACTGCAGGTAACATACAGAGTCGCGATGCTACGGAATGCTTGGAAGCGGGGCTGAGGTAAACATGCCCATAAAAGCAATAATATTACTAGGATTGTAAAAAATACTTTTTACTCTTATGTCTTTAAGCATGCATGCAGGATTTGCCCCTGGCTATTCTATAGTTAGCCTAAGTCGTAAATTACCATACGTTTGTGTAATATATGCTCATGCAAAGTTAGTGGTTGTCCTAAGTTGTATGGTTATTGGTATGAAGGGAAACAGGATGAAGATTACGGTACAAGGGGAGGAAATAGAGCAAGTCTCGGTTTTTACCTCTCTGTGAAGCTAGATACGCGAAGATATGCGATGCGGCCAGGATGTCGAAACTTAGATTGTCATAGCTAAGGTAGCATTTAATAACAAAAAGAGAATGAGGTTTGACCTGGATAAGGGATTGAGGAAGAAACTGGCAAAGTGCTTTGTTTGGAGAGTGGCATTAAATGGGAACACTAACGAAACAGGAAGAATGGAGACTGGAAGCATTTGAGATGTGGGTGCGGAGAAGGTCAGAAAAGATAAGCTGGATGGAAAGAGTAAGGAATGAGGTGGTGCTGAAGAGAGTTGGGGAAAATAGAATTATATTAGACGTTGTTAAAAACAGGAATAGGAACTGGATTGGACACTGGTTGATAAGCGAAAGTGTACCGGTGGATGCTATGGAAGGAATGTTGGATGGAAAGAGAGGACCAGGACTAAGAAGGTAGTACCATATAATACATAACATGAAGGTGGGAGGCAGTTGCAGAATGATGACGAGGATTAATGAGGACAGAACAGCATGGAGAGCCATCCCTATAGGTAGAAAAGTAAATAATAAGAATAAGTTGTATGACTATCCAAGCCATGTGTTGGCTGTAGCTGACTATTTTAATGTCAGGTATGAAATCACAAAATCATACAGTCAATGTTTGCTTCTCCACATAATTCTTTTAATTTATTCTAAAAGGTTTTTTGAAATGGAAATTTAAAAAGAAGTTATTTAATTTCCTTTGAGAATCAATGTCTTCCAGGCATTCTATTCTTGCATGATATTCTTAAGAGGTTTTTTCTCTTAAATATTTTTATAATTTAAGCTTTATTGACTACTGGTGATTAAAGCCTTTGCTGTTTATTTTGGGGATGTTTTGTGCTCCATTTGTTTCTTTAAGTGTTATTTTCACTGGCTGGTTTTTGTGTGAATATATATTTTTGTTAAATAAAAACATAATTCTTTGTTGAATAACCTACTTAAAGTATAACTTATAAAAAACAACACTATGTTATATAATTTTTTTAATGCCACTGGAAAACAGATATATTATAAATTACTACAGTTCTAATTATATTTGTCAATATATTTTCAAATTTTTCAAGGTGTATCTGTAAACTGCCAGGATGACATTGGATCAACTCCACTTCATATTACAGCAGCTTATGGCAGGGTAGAACTAGTGGATGCCCTTGTCAGAGAAGGTGCTGAAATCGACAGACCCAATAATTTTGGATGGACCCCCATCATGCAGGCAGCCAGAAATGGACAATCAACTGTGGTTATAAAGCTTTTGAATAATGGAGTCAATGTGAATCTCAAGAATAAATTAGGTACTTAGTGTATTATTATATAGGCCTATATCTTTTATTGTAGATGCTTAGTCATTTTTGTTGATAGATGGTTTTCATTGAGAACATAGTTATTGTAACCTTCACACAGTTCAATAAAAGGGTGCATAGTATGGTATAATTTAAAACTTTACTAGGTATATCTTTATTAGTTGAGACCCGCATATCATATTGGCATGCAGACTGAATCCTGAACTTATATAGTCTAATTTTCCAGTAAAAGGAAGGTTTGGGTTTGAATACTGATTGATTTTACTACTTCCACCCTTTTCTCCTGCTCAGAGTAGATTTCTTTGTGTGCCATTGGTTGTAAACATTTAAAACAAATGGGAGACGGTCAACTTTTGCTATGATTGCAGAATACGTTAAAATGTTATTAAGTCAGATTTAAAATTATTGTATTGTTATATCTTGATCTATGTTGGTTTTATATTGTATGAAATAAACATAATTTCATTATATTGTCAGTTAATAAAAATTATAGGTAACACATTTTTAATTGGTTTATAGGCTACAGTGACTGTAAAAATATATTGGCTCTGGAAAACCTGAAAAAAAGTCGGGGAATTTTAAAATATAGTTTGGCTGGACATTCTGAAAGGGATGGAATCCTCGATGAGGATTCGAAACTCATCAACGATATATATTTTTGTTTTGTTTTTTAATTTTAATTTTAATTTGTTTTAGAGCTCTAATACTGCTTATTGGTTGTTCAGTCCCAACATAATTATAAAAACTTAAACAGACCCCAGACCATTAATTTATCACATAGCTCATTTTATTAGTGTTATAGTGAATGCATTTTAGCAAAGAGTGCTAACATTTAGTTACTGGTACTATTTCTACTGTTATATTCCTATTTCCTCCAAGGTTAATTTTTTTTACAAGATTTGTATTCAAATTTGAGATTTATGATTCAAAGTTAAAATTATGATTTAGAATTTTTAAATAGTAGATTTGAACCATCTCTAGTTTTTAATAATGTATCGGACTTTCATTTAATTATGCTATTTTTTTTTTAGCACCGGGTCTTACCACCTGTTCAAGTTATATGCACTATGCTATTATTTGGTTTTTTGTAAAAAGTTGTGTAATTTTACATGTTCAGCATACAGTATTTAAGATACAACATTTCACTTCAAAGGGTAAATTAACATTTCTTCAAGCTAGGTTTAAGCAGTAGTATCTCTTACTCATGAATGTACAGTATACTGTACAACTTAACAGCTTGTATTTTTTTCATTGAAACAATGTTTTATTTTCAGGAGCGAATTTATTGGCCTTGGCAGTGGCTAGTAACGATGAAGCAACTATAACAGCTGTGATTAATGATATGTCACATAAAATAGTGGATATTTCCCTTGACCCACTACCACTTGCAATTGCTTCTTTACAAGGCTTTACCAGTGTTGTCACTACACTACTAAAAAAAGGATTCAATCCCAACACTGCTATATCATGTACAGGTAAAAATATGAGCTACCCTACCTTTAATTAAAAAAAATTCTTCTTAAGCACCAAGTCTTTCTACCTGTTTGGGTTGTACGCTATTTACATGGTGGCTACAGACAGGGAAAACAGGGAAAACCTGGAAAAGTCAGGGAATTTTTGAATTACAGGGAAATGTCAGGGAATTTAACTAAAAATAAGGAAAAGTCAAAGAATTAAAAATATGTATAAAATATCCCATTAATTTAGCAACTAAACACTAAAATAAAAGTTAGTAATACCTATATAAAATAACATTTTAATTTTTTAAATGACTGATAAAACTGTTTATTTTTAGTAGATATACACTTTTTTTTTAATATGTGATCAATAATAAATAAAACAAAAGTCATCATCTACCATTAAAACTGGGAAAAAAAGTAGTCAGAAAAAATTGAAAAATGTTGCCTGGAAAACCTGGAAAAGTCAGGGAATTTTGTAAATTATGTTTTGTAGCCACCCTGTATTTAATACAAGATTATTCATTTGGATGGGATAGAAGGATGCCCCCTGTATCCCAGCTCTTGTCCAAACATCTTCAGTTTTAATCCAATCTCCCCTTGTGACAACTAGAATGTTCCTTAAAAAACTTAATTCCCATGGCCTCAACCTTCCTTGTTCCTCTTGCATCCAATGTCCAGGCTACTGCTCCATACTTAACTTTGGGTATGAAGTACACCCTATACAGCACTTGCTTGCACTTACAGAGGTACTTCAGTTTCATATATACTTTCTTTTTCCTTGTGATCACTATTACTTGACTCTTCATCATACTAAATTTCATCCCAGACTCTTTCACTTCCTCATTCCATTCCTGTATTTCCTCTTCCTCCCCCACCCCACCCCACCCTGCATACTAAGTTATCTTCAATCATCATTGCTTACATTTTACCCTCCCTCACTTTCCTTGCCACCCTATTCATGACAATTTCAAATAGTAGTGGTGAGAGAGCACACCCCTGCTTCACTTCATATTTTAATTGAAATCCCGCCATCCACCCTTTCACCGTCTTTATACAACTTATTTTATAATCATACATACTTTGTACTCTCATTGCCACCCCTCTTTCTACTACAGCTTCCTCCATAGCTTGACAATATTTCTTTATATTCAGCCTATCTTATGCCTTTATCACATATGTAAATGTTACCGGGTCTTCCCCATAATCATATCTCTCCTCCATCAGTTGTATAGCTGCAATTATTAAATCCATCATCAACCTCTTCTAGACTCTAAACCCATGTGTGTGTGTGTTTTTTTTAGCACCGCGTCTTACTACCTGTTCAGATAAGCATGGACCCATGTTGTTCCTTCAACCATCTTCCCTTTATACTTTTTCACAGCCTCTGTTCCAAGATAGTTTCATACTTTTTAGCACATTGACCCTTTAGTGTTATTCCTCTATAATTTTTGCACCTCTTTCTATCCCCTTTCTGAAATATCGCTACTATGATACCTTTTGTTCAATCCTTCAGCACTTTGTTCTTCTTCCACACTGCCATTAATACCCTATAACACCAATGCACTCCCATTTCTTCTGTGGCTCTCATAATTTCCATTATAAGTTCATACACTCCTGATGCCTTTCCCTTCCTCATCCTTTTCAAAACATCTTCTAGCTCCTTCCAGATTAAGTCTAATATCTCCTCTAGCACTCCTTCCTTTTCCTCTTCTTCAGTTTGTAAATATCCTTCCTTGTCCAGCTTCAACAGTTTCTCAAAATACGTTTTCCACAAACTCTTTACCTTCTCGCCCCTCTACCTTATCCTACTTTCCTCATCCATAATTCTGACTGTCTTCCTTTTTTCCATTCTCCTTTGCCTCACTTGACTGTACAGATACTTTTTTGCTCTCATCCACATCTGTCAGAAGTACTTTTGTCCATTCGTCCATCCATGTTTTCCTCTCTTCCTTCACTATCCTTTTTTAAATCTTTCCTTTCTTCCCTTTGCTTATCCTCTGCCTCTCTTGTTCTTTTGTAAGCCATTCCTAAATATTCTTGCATTTACTGTTTCCTTTACCTTATCATTCCATCATGGTATTTTCTTCCCTCTCCTCTTGATGCTAGTTCTAGCTGATATCTCATCTGCTGCTTCTATCAGACACTCTCTAAACCTTTGCCATTCCCTCTCTACTACCTCTAGCTGTACGTTGGCAGTGTTCCTTTAACTCTTGTTTGAAAATCCACTCTCTCCTTCTTCCTTACTTAGCTTTCATACTCTTACTATCTTTTTTTGATTATTTTTTTCATGTACACAGTTTTAATATTATGTCGATAAAAATAAATAATTTACAGAAATCAAGACAATTATTTTATGTGAAAGGGGGCTCCCAAAATATATTTATTCTAGGGCCTCTGAATTCTCTGTGAGGCCCTGCACTTACATTTGATAGAATATTGACTTACTTGAAGGAACATAGATTATAATTAACAGTAAAATGTATATTTAACAATAGTTTCATGTACCTATGTTAATATACCATATTATATTTTCCAATTGAGAAATTCATAACTGCTTTTATAAATGTGCTTTTATGCCAATATAGTAATATTATTAATGTAATCTTTGCATTCCATGGATATAGAATGAGGAGGGTGTTTATTAAGACAGACCATTGTATTTGTTTAAGAAACCACAATGTAGAGTAAAACTAACTTTGGAGTACTTGACCTTCAATTGAACCTTTGCCTCCTTATTCATTCAAGCCCTCTAGCACATACCTTGCTCTCCAATTTAATGAATTTTAAAATGCCATAAGCAATTAATTTACTTCATAGATACTATTTCCCAAACAACCTCTTTGAGAAAATTAATTTTAAATATCTTGCTTATTCAAAACAAGAAGACATTTATATTTCGTGATCATAAAAACGTAAAGAACAATATATTTTATAAACCATAGCAAAGATTGAAACATTTAGTTTAGAGTTATGCTTGGATACATTACCTCCCCCACTACCTCAATCTAATGCTGTAGGTAAGGGGCCAAAGTATTAGGAAAAATTGTGCAATGATTTGAGCATGACCAGTAACATTGAAAAAAACTTGAATAGTCTCATCCTTTATTTTCATCGCTTAGTATTTTTTAATACACACACATGAATCCAACGAGTTCCTAATATATTGTTTGTAGTTAACGTAGGAGAAAGGAAAATAAGTGTAGCCTATTTATAAGCAAACATTTAATCCAAACAAGTTCCAATATGTTGATCAATTAAATTATGACTATGTACTGAAACAACTGAGTTAATTAAAAAACCCAGGAAAGATCGGGCTGAAATAGTGATGACTATATATTTGTTATGTTTATGAAATTTGAATCTTATTGGTTACTAAATATTGGTTTTCTAAGGTTGGGACCGAGACATTTTCTTTAGTTTGTTTTTTACTTTTCTTCAACCTTTTTTCAACTTTCTTATACACAAAAATATATAACTTATTTTTTAATATATATATATATATATATATATAATATCGTATCAAACAATGGCACAATGGTAGGGGTGCTAAGCTATGTTTGCACTTCACATACTTTGTTTTTTTACTCAAGCTAACTTTCCCTTAATGTTATTTTGACCCACCCCCAATCAAAAAATGCTCCGGCATCTATGATGTAGTGTATTCACTTATAAACAGATAATCCATCTTGGTTTGCATTTTTTGTGTGAATGGCAGTGAAGTCCCTCTTTCTTGTCTTTCTCTTCGTTCCCGCACAAAATGCCGATAGAAATTTATGAGAAGTCATGTGTATGTAGCTATGGTGGAGATATATGTATGGGAGGATTTATTTTTAATGGAGCTCTCTTCTTGTAGGTTTAACTGCCCTAATGATGGCATCATACAATGGACATTATTCAGTGGCTGAACAGCTTTTAAAAAATTACTGTGACCCAGAGATTACGAACTGTATAAACCAAAATGCTCTTGATATTGCTTTCGAAATGGGACATGAGAAAATACAATCTTTACTCACTAAGAAGACAAAAGTGAGATCTAACTCCTTTGCCAATCAACAACATAGTAAGTCACCTCAAGGTTGGGCTGCAGCAGATGAGAAACAAGATATTCAAACGTGTGGTTCTTATTCTCTAATACAAGATCAGTTTTCAATGAATTGCCATATTTTGAACCCAAATGTGGATTCCCCTTTATTTAGTCATAATTGCACCAGTCCAATTCATTCACCTGAGAGCGTCGCAGAAAATTATCACTTTTTTGCCCCTCAAGAAATGAACATCTACCCATTTTCTAACATTCCTACCTCTCCTTTTCCTGGTAGCTCTTTGTACCAACATATAGGTAATCCTTTCATACATCCCCAAGTTCCTTGTTCACCAAATCCCTGTTTTCAGCAAGCATACTTCAACAGTGTTCAAAGACATTCATACAGCCCACCTCTAGATAACTCTGAGAGACAACCTTTCACCCCTCTGACCCATCTCTATCCCACCAATTGTCATTGTAACTACTATTATCGTTCCTCGCTTATACACTTTGTTACTCCCCCTCGGCAGCATATTCACAGTCCCTATGAATGTCCCCAAAAGTGGTTCACTAAACAAGAAGGAACGAGATTCTCTCAGAGTATTCCCTGTGGACTCAAGAATTACAGGAAAAACAAAGGGTTTAAACGTTGGTGGAAACAAGTGACTAACAGGTACTGGTAGTGTGCCAACTTCATAAATTATACAACTATATACATAAAATTAATCGGATGGCTGGTGGCTGGGTTTAGAAATTGGAAATATAAATCATCTTCTAGAAATTATTATGACGCAAAACAAATCAAAAAATTACTTTTTTTGTGTGTATTTTTTACTGTTTTATTTTTTATTGTACCTTTATAAGAGGGAAAAAAAATTTCTTACCATTTTTAAATGGTAGGTATCAATTTTGAACTTTAATTTGCTTATTCTGTTAATATTTTTTGCATTTGAATACATCGTGAATTCTTTGCTGACCAAACATTGGTCATCCAGTCTGTGGGCATACAGTGGATCCTAACGTTTCTTTTGGTATTTTACCAATACATGTCCATGCGACCAACTTAGTTAAAGCTTTTGTAAACTGGGAACTACCCAATGTCAATTAGAGCGACGATAAGAAACTATAAAATAACTTTATTATATTGTTGAGTGATAAATTATTGGCTGAAAGCTAGCATTTTACTTCAAATTAAGTAAATAAAAATCAATCAAAGTATGGTACTATCCCAACACTTTTACTATGAGTCTGCAAGCTCACATTTTTTCATTAGAGTTAAACTCGAGATATATTCTTGGAAAGTATCACAAGTATCAAGTCAAATTGAATCGAGTTTGAGTCCAATAAATATATTATTATTGTTATTATTATTATTATTATTATTATTATTATTATTATTATCATTCCTCATATTCACAAACTGTTATTAATACACATTTCAATAAATATCATATCTAATATTAAGAATGAATCATTTATTAATTTTAAAAAAACTGTTTTTTTAGAATAAAAGTAAGACTAATATTCTAAATAAAAACAAAAGTCTTTGAAATAACAAGCACTAATATTTTTACAGTGGAAATAACATGTCTTGAATTTTAAAATTAACCTTCTTTTTTTTAATTTGAGGAAAGTAAAATAATTTTAGCTTGAATAAATAATTTTAAAATAAACTTGTGATTATTAGTAACCAAAAATAATATATGATTCAATTTGATATAGTTTTAAAACAATATTCATGAATATAGAATTGGGTGTATGGATATAATATACAGGCCTAACTATGGTGACCATATTTTATTTTTAGATAACTTATAGTATAAATACTTTTGGAAGTATGGTACTTGATTAAAACCCAGTACTTATGGGTGTATGGCCTATTCTCTAAGACATCAGGACCTCACCCCAAAAAACAGTACTAACCTGCAAATAAACAGTACATATGGTCACCCTATATACAACCCACCACTTCCTTAGTTACAAGACACCAATTTTGAACAAAATCATTGGAGTTACTTTTTTTAAAAAAAGGTAAAGATTTTCAAAAATCATTCATCAATAAATTACTATTAAAATATGTTTCTAAGAAAACAATAAATACAATTATTTATATTTTAAAAAACTTGCCAGATACCCATTTTGAACCAAATTATTAGCGCTATTTTTAAAATACATACCAAATTTAAAAATAATCAATTATCAATAAACTACCCTTTTATGACTTTTTTTTTAAACAAGTAAACCCTATAGCCTATATTTTTATTTGTCATATCAATTACTACCAGATATGCATTTTAAACACAATAATTAAAGCAATTTTCTTAAAAAAAAATCAAACATGTTTACGATTACAATACTTTCTATTTACATGAGAAAGTAAAAAAAATGGGAATAATTATGAAATCAAAACATAACAATTTTACTCATTTTTGCTAAACTATCATTTCGGTAATCCTTGTTAATTTGTCAAATGTACGTAATTTCACGGATGAAAATTTCCTTTCCTAACATTTAGCTTGTCTTAAGTTTTGCCTGATGACTTTGTGTAAAGTTGAGAGAAGCTTCTTGTAATATAAATACATTTTGTCAAACAACAGAACTAATTTTGCACATGAAAATATTGAGAAGTATTTGGTAGTCAACTATAATAGCAATAATGTGCCTTCATGGAAAATGTCTCCTGGCATATAGGAGTAAATTAAATGGACTTTAATTGAGTATTTTGGTACCTTTTGTTACTTTATTATGCCTATTTAGGTACCTATTTATATTCTTCTTTTTAGTGCCTCTTTGCCTGATTTTTTTTGTTGTTGAATTTTTAGTGCCTTAAAATCTGCCCTCTAGTTATAACTCAATATAATTATTTATGTATTTGTTTAACTCCACAAATATGATATATTTGAGATTTGTAATATTTTAAAAGGAAAGTGACAAACTAAATGGGGCCCATTAATTTTGAGGACAAAGCAAACTATTGTCTACAATAGTTACTGTTTATGGAGTTTGATTTGCTTTCTATTCACAAATACATTGCAATTTTTGATGAAATGGTAATTGATAAGTTCCTCATTGACAATGATTAAAATGAGAATCAAAATAATGTTCTTTGTTGTTAGCGAGCAACATATGAACAGTAAATCATTTGAAACTATATTGTTACTATGACATTATAAAAAACAGTCTTTTTTTAGATTTCAACATTTTCTATTTGCTTCCATGTGTGAACTATAAAATATATTTTTATTGTTTAAATTTTACTCATCTTTTGCTCACTAAGTGTAGTTTCTACAACTTTTCACCTCCTGTTCCATAAAAACCAATTATTATTTGTTAGTTTGCAAATAAGTATAATATTTACTATTTAGAAATATTTCAATTTACCTCTTCTCTTAAACAAGATCTGGATTCACTACTGAATAGAAATTTAAGCCAATATTATGATATATTTAATTATTTCATCAATAGCTTATTCTCTAAAGTAGCTAGCTACTATATTTAATGAAACATGTATTTTAGTGTTTGTTTATTGTAACAGGTTTCTTGGGAAAAAACTCAAAAACTCAAGCCCTCATTATTTAGGAAAAGCAAATAGAGATCTCAATGTATCTTCAAAATGCACAATAAATACCGAAAACCATCCAACAACTTCAAAACGCTTTTTGAATTTTCCAGACACAAGATGTAATAACTCTTGTAGTGTATCTGATGAGATTGGAACAATTTCAAGGTTTGAAACCATTTACATATTCTCTACACTCTACATATGATTACCAATATAAGATTATTCAGGAATTACATAATTCTTAGAGCCAAAGCTACCTACAGTCCAATTTTCATAGGAATAGTTTTAAAAGTTACAGTTATAGTTACAGCTATAAAAGTTACTAGATATACTTTGACATATTATTATGTCAAGTAATTTTATTTATTATTATATAGATTACAAGGGTGACCTGGTGGTCTAGGGGTAAGGTGTCAGACTTCTGTGCTGAAGGTCCGGGGTTCAATCCTCGGTCCCGGCACAGATTTATCTGATTACCAAACCCTTCCTTCACCTCTGACAAGACGTGTATTAAACACAACTTGTGAATGTGTGGAATGCCAGGCCTCCACCGTGGTTCGGATTCCACGTTAAACTGTAGGTCCTCCATTTCATCTCACAATCACCCTACCATTGCACATTAGCGTAAGTGCGTACAACCCGAACGGGTAGTAAGACGCAGTGTAATAATAATAATAATAATAATAATAATATATAGATTACAATACGACTAGAAATCTAACTCCCTAATTCTAATCCTTGCGTTCTATTTTTGTATTTTATAGTTCTCGTTTCTATATTTATTTTCCATTTTATATATAATCTACATAGGAGATGGCTGCTTATTCTAAAACTAATACTCTAATACCTTACATGCTAACTTAAAACTAATGTAGTTTGTTGCATTTATATCTGGGATGATACAAGTTTTCTTAGCGTTTGCTTCGGAGCACGATGGTTATTGTTGTTTTTGGCTACACTGGATAGCTACAAAATAGCCATCCTCTCAGGCCAACTGATGGTATGACGGTGCCGGCCTCAGTTTACACTTGTTACCAAGTGTTCCAAGGTTATGTGGCTTCTTAGGCTGATCCAGTCATCCTTCCAGGTATCCCCTACAATATTGTAGTATTGCCTGCCATTATGTCAAGGCCAGGTACCAGTCGTCAGCAGCATTACTGCCATTGGAATCCCGGGTTCCTACCCTCGTCCCTCAGCAGGCATCTCCAGGATACCTAGAAATAAGTAAGTCGCGCCCCTGTCCTGTATTGTTGAGTCTTCCTTTTTTTTAAAATGTATTTCCTAGTATTCCTACAGTTCTGAGTATTCATCTCATCTCTAGTCTCGGCCATAGTCTTCTTGGTCTGAGTCGTTGTCCTTGCCATCTGTAAGGTATCTTATTCTCTCTCTGTTTTGTCTAAGGGCGGTATGCAAGAACGTTAGTGAACGCTTAGTGGAACGATAGTGTGGTCCCGAGCACATTATCGCTCCACCTTTTAACCTTTAATGACGCAAGAAAACCCACACTAGTGTCCCCTAAGCAACCGCTTAATCAAATTCTTGCATACGGCCCTAAATCATTCTTATTTCAGTCTGTCGATGTAGTCATCTCGTTCCTTGTGCGAGATTATAGTTGTGACTTTGTTGAAGAGTTTTAATAGGACGCCATCACCTAGAAAGTTGTAGATATGGAGTCCCTGAAGCACAGCTTGTTGCTGGTTCCCTAGATGTTGTGTGATTCCACATTCCCAAACAACGTGCTCAGCTGTCGCCTCCTCTCCACATTTGCAATCTCTCTTCTCAGTCAGTCAAGTATCGTGGAGAAATTATTTGTATGACCCGTGCCAGGTAATGTAATACACAATTCCCTGGATAGTTTGTAGGTGTTTGAGCTTCAGACGCTCATGAATACTCAGAAAATCAGAAATATATCTAAAGTTAGCCTACAATTTGTGCTCCTTACACAGTTATCTTACCAAGAGAAAAAGTTGTCATTAAATTCCAGGACACCCTTGATAAATATTCCAACAACTGTTGATATCACCATGTGAATAATATTAAACTATGTTGCTACTGGATAAATATTTGATTTCTTTAGGTTAGAAATTGTTTTGCTATGAAACTATAAAAACTACTGAACTCAACTCAACTTGTAGACTTCTTATCCCCATTAATGCTGTCACTCCAACCCTTGCCAGAATTACACTTGGCGGATGTCTCTTTTCCTAACTCAATGCATCGTGCCTCTCTGCCTAACCTCAAGATCCAGGGAATGGATACTTAGTGTGATTCTCAGCGTGTCTCTTGATTTCATCAAATAGGTGCCAGAGGGCCTCCTCAGAAGTATATCACTCTGAAGCCTCTTTAGCAACCTAACTGGTTTTACTCTCGCTAGCCGATGAGCCAACATGCTAGCCCCATAACCCACCATGTAGACAAGTATAGCCTCGTGGTATCTTTTTATCGTATGCATATGAAAACGAAACCTCTGCTCTATGCTTATTATCTTATTCATAATTCGTTTGGCTTTGCCATATACTTGCTCTACGTGGGCTTAGAAGTTTCACTTTTTGTCAAACGTCACACTCAGATATTTGGTTGTCTTACTCTTCTATATACTAAGGAGGCTAATCTTGAGTATGGTATTCCTTAAGAGTGTCCCCTAAACAACATATAGGTGATCTTCATTGGTGCTAATTTTAGCTTAATCTTCTAGCACCGGTTATCCAGACCCTCTAGTACACGGTTTGCCAGCTATAATCGCGATTCTCCATCAACTACAGTCCTACTGTTCCGTATTGTGACTTCACTTCAAGCAAACCAGGTTCAAGTCTCGCATCCCGAAATACCGGTCCACTCACTGAACCTTGGGGATACTCCCAGACATCTCAATGTGGCAAGTGGTGAGGGTTGTTTTACACCCCCCCACCCTTCTCCACCCCCCACACCCATGTTAAAATAACATTAAAAACAATATTTCAATTATATTTTTAAATGTACCCTTCATTTGCCTTGACGCTTACCTTGCATTGTTTCACTTTGGTGCAACTTATAAGATAGGGGCCATAGTGTAGTCTGCCAAGGTAAGACTGCTACCTTACAGGGTAGACTGATTGTGCTATATCATTTATTGAAACATCCACATCATTTGGAATGCAAGCTTTAATTAATACTGATATTAAGTTAGTTTATTATATATTTGTATTAGAGTTGTTTCTGCAGTACCTCTACTTTGGTTACTCTGTGCTTGCTTCACAAATAAATCCCATTGTTTATACTTACCTATAACTTATATGTTTAAAACAGGTCCAACAAATGTGAAATAGATCATGCTCAAGATGATACCACCATGTTATCCACATCCAAACCAGTGTTAAATTTGGATAGTTTTCTTCTCAAGCTGGGACTTCAAGAATACATTCCTATTTTTACCAAGCAAGAGGTAACAAATTTACTACTCATATTTATTAAAATAATCTCTAGGTTTATATACAGGGAAAGTAAAAGTGATTTTTTAAAGTAAAGTTATTTTTTATAAATCCATGAAGGTATAATAGAAGCTGAAAAAACATATATTTTCCAACCATTTGTTTAAAAAGTATAAGTTTAACTTCACTTTCTTCAAGCCATTAGTACTTTGAATAATATAATCTATTGAAAACTATTAGTTTTGTTTGGATTATAGTCTATTGTATGGAAAGTAATGGAGGAGGATGTAGTGGAAAGATGATTTGTAATGATAGTAAAGACTATGTATGAAGATAACCTAAGCTGTGTTAAGATGAAGAATGGTTGGACAGAGTGGTTCCAAATAAAAATTGAGTCAATTGGAGGAGTGTCCTCTCACCTCATGGTCATGGACAAAGTATCAAGGAAACTCGAGGAGGAAAGAATGAAAGCAATGAGGTTTGCTGATGAGGGAAGAGGAAGTACAGGAATAGCTTAAGGAATGGAGTGAGAAAATGAAAGAGATTGAGATGAAACTTAGCATGGCGAAGAGTGATGTGATGATAGCGACAGGCGTGGAGATATGGCCTTGAAAAGTTATAAAGCTGGATGGAATATAGCTGAGAAATATACAGAATGTAAAGTGTCTTGGAAGTGTTATTGATGTGAAAAGTGGGATTAGGGAAGATCACATAAGAGCGTATAAGGGATAGATGTTCTACAGGTGTGTATGAGACCTGCCATGGAAAATAGAAGTGCCCTTGAAGTGAAATTAAGGGCCATATTGTGCAAATTTAGACCCATAGTTATATATGCAACAGAAACATGAACATTGGATGTAAGCGAGACCAGGAAAGCGTAAGCCATTGTAATGAAAGTTTTTGAGGATCATGCTAGCCGTCACAAGAAAAATCAGAATTAGGAGTGAGATTGTCAGGCAAGAGTTGGGGTACAGGGACTACCTAAGATAGTATAGTAAGCAAGGGAGAAAGATGAGATGTTATGATCATGTAATGGAGATGGAAAAGGAAAAGGAAAGCATCTTAAGGAGAATTTTGTATATGTATGTGGGAAAAATACATAAGGAAGACGAAGAAAGGAGGGGGGGAGAAGAAGGCACAGATAACAGCAAGTGTGCAAATGAGAGAATGGTTATGTAACCAAATAAAGTAGGAAGAATGGTGGAAGGGCAGAAGAAAATAAAGGAATTTTACTAAACAGATATGGCCATAGGCTGGAAACAATAATTGATGAGGATGTAGTAAATTATTTAGTATATTAAAGTCGAAACTTTCGATAATATTGGGAGTTAAGGTGTGTTTACCTTGATTAATAAACAAATACTTTAAAGTTTAATCACTTTAGTTCATAGGCTATATTATCAAACATTCACTATTAATTTTGATTTTTTGTTTATTTTACATCTTGATATATATTTTATATTCATATTGACAATTTTATATTTCTTATATAAAGTTTGGTTAAGTTGTAGACAAGGGTGTATCTGTGTGACTAGGTGGGTGGAGGAAGGTAACCAAGGGAGCTTCGACCCTTCCTTCAGCCTCAAAATATAAAAAACTTCTTTGAAAACATCTTTCTTAAACACATTGTTTTAAGACACAATCGAGAGTATTCTGTATTAGTTGACTATGAATGTACCTGATTCCCAATCTTTGGAACTTTAATATTATTTATTTGTAAAATACCTTAGTGTTTTTTGTTGTTGTTTCAAAACAGGCTTTGCACTGTCAGGGTTGGTATAGTCACACTTATGAGACCCTATTTGAGCCCCTACTAGAAGCAGTAGAAGGCCTTGTATCTGTTTGTCTACTTAATGTGACCTTCTAACCATCACCTAACAGTATTGTTATTCAACAGATTGACTGGAACACCATTTTCTTGTTGACTACTACAGATCTGGAAGAAATGGGTATCCACAGCCCTGAAGCTCGAATTCAGATAATAAATGCACTCGCTGCTTTTTGAGTTTTCTTATCAAATGAAGAAGAGAGAACTAACGTTTCTGATTACATGTTAAAACTTAAAACATCATTTTAAAAATATTGTATACAAAGTTTAAATTTAAAAAAAAACTGCTTTTGTTCAACATTGTATTTATTTTAATAAATTCATGCTTTTAAACATAAATCAATTTCATCAAAATTTATTATGACATTATTTAAAAGACAGTTAACTTTTAAGATGTTTTTAATCATTACTAATTATTATTTAAACATGAGCCCGAAGTTAGCATACACTAAATTTCCTATTTGCCTTGGTAATTTTTTCTTTAATTTTGCTGATTACCTTTTTATTGAAAGTTGTTTATCATGTTCTAAAAATATACAGTTTAATTAGTTATCTAATAAAGAAAAATCAATTTTTCGTTTGGATTGAAACACATTAATTAGAAACATTACAACACTGATTGAAAATGCCTATAAAGGAAAGTTCACTATTTTAAAAATAGCAATAATTTTCTAGGGCGAGAAACATAATTTATGAAGCACAAATTAAAGATATATATAATAGATGGCATAGGGAGGGTAAGCTAGGTGGGGCAAAAGCCCCAGGGGACAATTTTTTTTAGCAGTATTTACAACAATAGGAGTTTAATTTTTTTAAAAGTAAAAGTGTATTTTATTTTTATTATTTTTAACCTATATTATAACGAGTAACCAGTTTGAGTACTGATATAAAAGAATTTAACCAAATTAAAAAAAATAATCAAGGGTCGTTTTTATTTTGCCTGAGCGCCATTGACCATAGCTACACCTCTGCTATTGAAACATTCAACTTGTTATTGTAGACTACAGAAGAATAACAATTTGGTGTTTCTCCACTCATTTGTTTAGTTTGTTCCCATATTATTTACATACAAGAAGTCTAAACACTGAATTATTCTACAAAATGGATGTAACTCAAAACATAGGGCTACAAGAAAAATTAATATTGAAGTCACAAAAAAGACGTTCAACAACTATAAATGAAATACAAATTATTGCTAAAAATTAAATTATGTCCAGTTTTATTACTACTCTGGGGGAAATTCCAATGTTGGTAGCCCTAGGTAAAAATGTATTTTTTTATAAATTTAGTACCGTATATTCTATTTAATGTTCTTTGACTTATATATTCCATTTTATTGACCTCTAGAATTAATGTTATGCTATAATAATAATAATAATAATAATAATAATAATAATAATAATGATAATGATGATGATACTAATTTGCTAAATAAAGCAAATATAAAAAATAGTGAGTGCTATAACTACATGTTATCCATCCCTTCGACTTGGGGGTAACTGGTTGATGTAGTTGATGTCCCGACGGCAGTGACGTCGTGGTCAGACACGCGTGGGTAGGAAGAAGGTAGGCGAGTGTGTTCCGGCAACGTTAGTCGCGGTGGAACGGAAGGATGTTCCGGCAACGTGAGTCGCGGTGGAACGGAAGGATGTTCCGGCAACGTGAGTCGCGGTGGAACGGAAGAATGTTCCGGCAACGTGAGTCGCGGTGGAACATGAGGAAGTCCCGGCAACGTGAGAGTCGCGGTGGGAGGTATGGTGATGGTGGAGAGGGAGAGGGTTAAACAAATTGCTCTTTCTTAACATAAAACAATTTAATAAGCTCTCTCGTATGAGTGGTGCACCCAGGTGGGCCACCACTGATTGGCCGAAGCTAACTGACTGAGTCTGACTGGCGGACTGGTCGGCGACTGGCCTTGAGACCAAGGAATCACCGTGTTAAATACCCTCCACTGCTGCCTGGCCTTGTCCAATGGGAGAAACAGGGGCTTCCCATTGGTGCGTGCAAACTGGAGGGATAGTGCCCATCACGCGAGCCAATAGAGGCAGAGTTCTCTTTGGCGCTGTGTATAGAGGTGCACTCGTCATGGACGGCTTCGAGAACAGGGACTGTAGAGCGGTCCAGGCAGTAGAGAGGTTGGATGGCGCGGCCTGTGAAAGTGCGGAGGAAAGAGACAAGGGGCTGACTCAACAGTGAGGGACAACAAGGCTTCTTAGGTAGAGCCAATTGAATGTACAGTATTTTGAATTTTGACCGCAATATGGTCCTTTCCTTCCAACTTAATGTGTCATTCTGAAACATGAGCACATTGTGAAGCGTCATTTGGCTTCTAGGACTTGATTGTGACATTGTAAAACTGTTTTTAACAATGTCACACAGCTTCACTAATATTGAATATGCAGTTTCTGTTTGTTTAAAGCTTCTGTGATGGTAGTGCCACTGCTGCTGTTGAAACAATTTTCAACAATCTACTAGGTAGAATTCCAGAAAACAACATAATGATCTGGCTGTATAATAGATGGTTCTTACCCAACCTAAATTAACCTAACCTTTAATGCATTAACTCAATAAATTAAAATTTCAAAAATATTTATAAACTAAATCATTTAATTTTTATAGGGAAAGATTACAGAAAAATAAGTAGCACAAAAGATCATGGGGTCAAAACACATATTTGTTAATGTTTTTGTTTTTTCAGTTCTCTGGTAATTTTAGTGAGATTTGTTTTTAATTGTAGGCCTAGGTCTATAATAATTGTTCAAATCTGTCAAACTTAATAAATCTTGATGTTGTCTGATATGTGATCTTCTTGGGTGTGTAATAATGACAAAATATACAAATATAGTGATGTAACAAAGAAAAAATGTCACTTTTTCCTGGCATTTGCCATAGGATTGGTGGTAACTAATGGCTAACAAAAGTTTCAGGATCTACTCTCATTTTCATCAAATAATATGATCTGCAAGACTATGTGTTAAGTTGTCACTTTTGGCCATCAAAACTTTTACAACAAAAAGTTTGTTTTTAATCAGGTTTTTCTTTTGACTGTTTTACGTTATTGAAATACAAACATATGAAAAGAACCGTTTGGCTGGTTTCTTTTTTGTGAGTGGTGTCTGTTGTTCACTTAAAAATACTTTACAAATTAATTCTTCTTGAAGGATGTCTTCTCTTCACAAATTAAGATGGCAAACCAGCTGAAACAAGGGCGGTTGACATCCACAAACTGTGTTCAGTTGTGTTCTTGCACTGTTTACAAAATAAAAACTTTTATTATTAAACTAATATTCTTAAGTTGTAAAAAAAAAAAATGGTGGCCAGTTATAACAATATATAAGTGTGGATATAAATTAATACCTTTTAATTTATCATTTAATGTACTTTTCTCTTATTGCCATAACCACGAAGCAAAAAACATAATAGTTTTGTTATTTCAATGAGTTTCTGAAAAGCAATTATAGGCCTACATTAATCCCTAGTGAAAGTGTTATTAGAATTGTTTATTGACACTTTGGCAATATAGTATTACTAAGAAAATAGAAATTATGTCCACATTAGTGACTTTTAACCAATGTTTTCACCAACAACAAAAAATCATCTTTTATCTGTCAGCTACCACCCCTCATATGGCGAATAGACTGTAGGATCCTAATACCAGTGGTGGACACCAATCTAATAGTAGACACACTTCAAATTTTGTCATTTAAACTGTCAACCAGTGAGATCATTTGATATATTTTATTCTTAGTTGTTTCCTTAAGGCTATTTTTAATATTCTAGTCTCTTTTTGGATGACACAATCACAGTTTTATAAAGAATAAGTATAAACCTCTATTTTTCATTGTTCATGTCAAAAATGTTTAAATGAGCAATGTCAAGTGTCTCTATGTTCACTTAGTTGTTATGTTCAAGTTTAAATAAACAAAGTGGACAGTTTAACCGGGGACAAAACCAAAATTTGTGCATTTTAGGCCTTTTTTTCTCTAAGGACCTGAAAATCACAAAATGTATACTAGCATTACACACACAAAAATATGAAGGATCCATTAATACCAAATTTAAGATTATTTTTTTAAAAATTGTTATAGTGAACAAATCAAAATCAAACTCACCTAAAGTGATGAAGAACTATAATGTACAATGATCTTCTGTAACGACCACACTTAACTACATTTTGCAATAAACAAATTCCTTGTTAATGGTTAGTTATATTTGCCTTATCTAAATGAAAACACTCTGTACATTCACCACCGATTTTACATCTATCAAACTCACACTAGGCTCGATTAGAACTGAACTGAAAACATAGTAATTTGAACTAACACACCCACTGGACGTCAAATATTAAAACCAAAGTAATAATCTATTTAAAGATAAATAATGTATAAATATATTATTAGGTTCCTTTCCAAACAAACTTAACCTAACCTCTACTATGATTATTACTCATTTGACTTTATAATATAACCTTGATACTGTTCCATTCACTAATAAATTATAATCTCAATTAATATTCACAAACCCTGCTTCAGTGGCCACATTGTCTAAGGCGTTACCTTAGCGATAGACTAGACTGTCTCTGCCAGGTCGGGTGTACTGAGGGTGGTTTTCTATAAATGGTTTTCCACTCTCACGCCACACAAATGCGGGTAGCCACTTCCTCTAAATTCAACCTAAATCATTAGCGTAATTAGTGCATATATGTAAATAACCTGAAAAGGTAGTAAGACGTGGTGCTAAAAAAATTACAAAATAAACCATTTTACTTTTGTAGTATAGGATGAAGTATCATAAAGAATCCAAGCAAACTATGTGTTGGTCTAGTGTGTCTACGCTTGAACTTATCTTTTGGTGAGTTGGCTAAATATTTTAAAAATTTAATAATTTCAAATAAATTTAATTAAAGTACCTTTAAACTCAACATTTTCTTGTGAGTATGATGATAGTATTAAACTCTTAATGGCTTGCTATCTTATATAAAATACAATGTATCATAAAAGATGCTTAGGCATTATTCCCATTTAAGCTACCTGTAACACATAATTAATGTGGTGTGCACTAACCAAACCATAATTTGCAAAAATATATAAAGCTCTACTCACCACAAAAATTATAATATTACCTGGGTACCACCCAAGGCTATGGAGTCCGTACGCCAAGCCTTCAACTCCGACTTAACTCCTTTTCTATTGTCTGACTGCGACTCCAACTCCTTCTTCAGAAATGACTAATTTATATTAATTATATATTATACATTATATTAATAACAAATCTACTGCATTAAAATGCTCAAATACAAATTACTTCATGAGAAGATTCTTTGACATTGTGAATTTATATTTGAATAAATCTGTCAATCAAAATTACAAAATATTGGTTCTAAAAATAAAAAAGTATATAATTATTATGAAATATTCATCATATACTGTTATAATAATATAAGTTTTTATTATGAAGTTGGAATCATAGTCGATACATTGTTACTGACTCCAACAAAAACTCCATCCAAAGCTGCTTACGACTCAAAACTCTATGGCTTCGATTCCACAGCCCTGGCTGTTACTACCATAAAAGTCTTAGTTTCAATAATGGACAGTAAGATTATCTACTATTATATAATTCTTTAATTCACTAAGCTCCCACTATAAAAGTCTTGGTACGGTAGGTCTAGTGGTTGTGAAATCATTGTACTAAGTCTAGGCTCTTCACTAAAAGTAGACAGTTGTTAATTCTCAATGATCGGCATATTCAAATGTTAATTTTCTGATTCTAAAACTGGTATAAGCTAAGTTCCTAGATATTTATACAGTATTTCTTCAGCTTTTATATACAAATCTTTTGTGTGCATGTGTGTTTGTGTGTGTGCATGCTTGCATGTGTGTTTGAAGAGAGACAACATGCTTAAAAAAGCATCTAGTCTTTAGGCCTAAATTTCTCAAAAAAGTCCAATATTATCCCGAAGAAGCTATTTGGTGAGATGACAGACAGTATTACTCATATAAGACACTGTTTCTTTGTTATATTACTATATTATGTATATATTTCATTGTTATTACTACACTCTCAAGTAGGCAGCAAATCAAATAATACTAAGATTTATCAAGTTTTGTAATTTATTATACAGGGTGTCCCACTCAAAGGTAGCACCGAAAAGGGTCAATTTACATTGACCAGACAAGCCGAAATGAAACAAAACATTGATATGCCTTACCTGTGTGTATGCGAAATGGGGGCCGATCACAACATGTGCTGGAAGTGTCCTTTTTGGGCGTACAAACACATTGGGACACGGCGCTCCATATTTCAGAAGTTGGCAGCCAGAACCTGAGGAGACATTGCCTGGATCTTGTACCAAATGTTCTCCCATAAATCCATCCTCTTACAATTCTTTATGAACCCACTAATCCAATACGTCTTCACAATAAACATCTGCTCTTCCACTGAATACAAATACATGTTCAATGCTCTCTTGCCTCGATACAACTCACTTCAGACGATTGTCTCCATGTGCGAACAGCTGGTTTGACAATACTGCCATTGTTATCTTCTCTCAAAGTTTAATCTCGTCGGTGTTGCTGTATTTCCTTTCTTTTGGACTACAGAGTATAGCGTCAAAGTGGCAATGTAATCCTCCAAATTTGACCAAAAGTAGACAGAGAACATTGGGGCTACCTTCGAGTGGGACACCCTGTAATTAAGCAATTAAAACAAAATTCATTACAGTCACAGGTGAAATGTAAAAATTTAAATATTGTACAAACATTGTGTTGACTTAATATATTTGTATTATAATGTTGACTCATGATTGTTCTCAGTTTATGATGTGATCATTTCATGTATAAATAAAATGATATAGGCTATTTGATAAATATTATTGAAAATTTAAAATTTATTAATCCATGAAAGGTTAGGCTTAGCTAGTTTTGGTAAAAACCATATTATATATAAATTATCGAAGGGTTGATGATTAGGTTTGTATCCTAATTATTTTAAATACTAATTTAGGTTTTATATTTATGACATTATTTCTCTTTTACAAATTGGGTTCGGCATTTTAAATTTGTTCAGCTATGATGGAAAGTTATGTGAGTTTACTTTGTGTGAAGTTATTAGTTGATATTCGAGATTTTTTAAACAAGACAAAAAGTCATTTGCCATAGTCGTCGGCTTTTACACGGAAAAAGCGGAAATGTGGTTTTTGTAGGCAGATAACTGTTGAGTTTTTGGAAAACCATACAGTCTTATTCTCTTGGGCATGCCCTACAATTTAAGAAGAATCTTGCATCATAACTTTTTAGAGAAAACTAACTTTTTTCTCAACATAACTAAGCTTAACTAAGCTTAATTCTAATTGTGTTTTAGTTGCAAAAGGTTTTTTATAGGCTGTTTTAACAGACGAAATTAGATGTATCAAATTTTCTAAATCTATTTACTGCAAGTGTTTAATTTCTTATATTTGACCTAATAGCTTGCTATAGATGAACTTGTAAATGTTCCAATACACTCACCTGAATACTTTATAGACTATTAAATACTTATTACTATATATAAAAATTACATTTTTAAGTTCCATTTTGTTTTTATTTATTTGTTTTTCATCTTACTATGCTAAGGTTTTTAATTTATTTCAAATTAATGGTGGACTAGTTCTAAAACATATTTGATATTTGACTTTAGAAGGTCAGGTTTTTAAAATACATCTAATGGTGTTCAGAGTTTTTTAAATCTAGCAAGTGGATTTAAAGTAATATTCAAATAAACATAAATATCTGACCATTTTAAATTTCAAAATGGATCTCCGGAAGAAGTAGAAAAAACCTCATAGGTAATATAGAAAATCAAATTTTCCAGGAATGTAGAGGGAATACTCTAAATCAACGGTTCTCAAACTGGGGTATGCTGGCACTTTTCATGAGGTACACAAACAGCTCTCAAGGGAAAATTGGCAAAATAACAAGGGACTTAGGAAAACCCTTATTGTTGGCAGTTACCATTATTTGTTTATTTTCACCCCTATTTGCTCTCGGCTTGAGACCAATTGCTGAGAATTTTCAACCCTTAAATAAATTTATAATTTACCATGTGGTCATATTTTTTTTAAACCTGTCATTTGGATTTGTTTTTTCTTGGGGGTACATTGAACTTTTAGTCATGGCCGAGAGGCACAATCTAAAAAAAAGTTTAAGAACTGCTGCTCTACATAATAAAATTAGTGTTCAATATTTTAGCTTTCTAAATTAGGGTTGGTGAAACGAGGTATTTCCAAATTTACAAAATTAGAAAAATAAACTACTTATCGGTGTGGGGAAAGATTGAAGTTGGTCAGACAGGTGTAAGGAGCCCCACAAACAGCAATGAAAGTTTGAACATTGTTAAATGTAAAAATGAAGGATCAGAAAACCGGAAGGGGCGCACCCGAGATTTAAAAAACCAAGAAAAAAACTCATCTCTTTTATTACGTCCCTTAACTATATTAGAGATAGATCGCCGCGGGTCGAGTGAACCGAATAAACAAGATAACACAATAAAACATACATTAGTTCTCACAATTAAATTACAGGTGACGAAGTCACGGTTGTGCGTCCCAAACTTATAATGGGCATGACTCGACTGTCTATTGTCTGGTAAAGATACGCGCTGCGCATGCTTAAAGATGGCTCTACTAAACAACCGCAACTCGTTATAAAAGAATACCAATATTCCAACCCTTCCCCTCGAGTTGGTTGAAAAAAGAAAGTCACTTTGGCGAATGATCCATTCTGGCTAATCCCATGCATTGCATGTGTTTAACTTTGGGTAGTCCTATAGCTAATAAGTCTGCAACTTGATCGTCCGTTGAGATGTGAAGCACACGACGTTCCTTGCGTTTGAATACGTCCCTTACAAAGTTATGACGGATGTCAATGTGCTTGCTCCTAGCATGGAACATTGGATTCTCCGTCAACTTCAATGAGCTTATGTTGTCGCAGAAAATAGCCATATTGCCCAAGTTGTCAAAGCCCACCTCGATGAGGAATCGCTGCAAATAGAATGCTTCCTTACCGCTCTCTGACAGAGCCATGTATTCTGCCTCTGTCGTTGACAGGGCGACAGTTCGCTGTTTCTTAGATCCCCAGGATACCGGTCCTACGTGTAGCATGAATATGTACCTGGTGTAAGACCTCATGTCTTCGGGATAACTTCCCCAGTCTGCATCTACAAATACTTTGACTGGTCCTGAATATGAGCCATAGGTCAAGCCCACATTGATCGGAAGGAACCCTTTAGATAGTGTAATACACACTTGGCGGCCTTCCAACGATCGGTACCATAGCAATTGTTAAACTGCCCCAGATTGCTTACGACAAATGATATGTCGGGCCTTGTAGTCGATTCCAAGTACGTTAATGGCCCAACCAGCTCGCGGTACGGAAGCCTTAGATCCTCTTCCGACTGCTCTTCGTTTCTTCTCAGCTTCAAGCTTCTATCCACGGTGGTGGCTACAGGTCTGACATGCCGAATCGCGTACGTAGCCATGCCGGTGCATCGTCATCTTCCCTTCTGTCTGTTTAAACTCTATCCCCAGGCAAGATTTTGCATAGCCTAGATCCTTGACTTCGAAGTGGTCGGCCATTCTCCTTCCAAGTTAAGCAATCCCCTTCCTGTCATTTGAGTCGATTAGAATGTCATCAACGTATGTCGCAATTAGTATAATGTCTTCCCCTGAACCAATATGGAACAAATAAAGGTCTGAGACTGAGGGCGTCGTACCCAGACTTCTCAAGGTTTCGTCCAGCTTGAAGTACCAGCTCCTTCCAGCTTGTCGCAAACCGTAGAGCGATATCTTCAGGAGGCAAACCTTGTCCCCCTTACTCAATTCTTCAAGCATGTTCTTTGCCTTAATCCCGATCTGACTCTGACACTCCGAATTAACAATATCCTGAAGGATTTATCGTAAATTCTTCGGTGGTCCCGTTCCTCACGATGGATTTCATCTCGGTGCCAATGGCTTGACGCTATCCGTCCGCATAGGGACTGCATTCGGTCTTCCCCTTGAACCTGACCTGACCTTCCTTGGCCAACCACGGCCTCTTGTTGTGTGATCAATTTCCTGACGCACGTTTCTGTCAGACGCCGTGTCATCGGAGGGTGGAAGAAATGTCCCCATCTTCGTTCGATCCATCAGGTGATAGTGCATACGCTTCGATGGTGTTGTTGAAGCCAAGGAATACCTCGTCTTCGTCGTCCTCATAGTATGTGATTGGCTGATCATCCTCAATGTGGCACCTTGGAGGCAATTCAATGTCCACAAATCGTCGAGCTTGTGTAGTCTCTTTGCTCTTTGTGTCTACTTCCCGGTCCGTTTGAGTGTCAGCTATCAAATGAGGCTTGTCATCCTCCATGAATTTGACGTAACGGCTTATCACCACTTGACACTTCTTGGGTAACCACACGTGGTACGCCTGGGACTCATCCTTATAGCCAAGGAAGATTCCTTCCTGTCCAGGTAGAGCACTTCACTTCCAGATACCCTGAAGAAAGACACGTCCGGCACTCCACCGGTTCATTTCTCGTACGGTGTTTGACCATCCAAGCTTTTTATTGGTAGGCGATTTCGGAGGCAATTTGCAATATTAACCGCCTCAGCCCAAAAGAAATTGGGCAAATTTTCTTCCATCAGAAGGCACTTAGCGACATCAAGAAGAGAGCGATTCTTTCTTTCCGCCGTGCTGTTTTGCTCCGGGTTGTATGAAACAGTCAATCCCTCGCCTTTTCAAGTACTTGTCAAACTCCTTGTTAGTGTATTCTCCACCATTGTCGGACTGCAAGCACTTTAAATTTTTACCCTTTTGGTTCTCAACAAGGGTTATATACTCAATAGTAGCTTTGAGAACTTCAGCCTTTGTTTGACCTTAAGAATCGAATCTCGCACCATCTGGTGCTGTCGTCGATAAATTCGACAAAATACTTCGCTCCTCCCAAGGACGTTGTCCTCATGGGTCCGCACACATCTGAGTGTATCACATACAAGACGTCTGTGTGACGGTTTGATTTGCTGGGAAACGGGGCCCTTGTCATTTTTACCCGTATACAAATGTCCCAGTTCAACTTACTTGCTGAATCCGCCAGCACATCTCCCTTCGCGACACCTTTACGAACGGTGTCCGCGATGTCCTTCGCTATAGTGTAACTCTGGCGTCTGTATAACATTTCAAACGGAACTTTGTTTTCTTTCGAAACTGAAGTGACAGTGCACGCGTCCTATTTGAACTCACGCATATAGTACAAAATCGTTGACTCTGACAGCACTTAGTACAGTATTCCCTTTCGAGTCTTGTATAATGGCATTGACTTTGAAACCAAACATCAAATCCACGATCCGTTATCTTACTGACTGAAAACAGGTTCGTTCTCAAGTCCGGTACATACGTTGAGTTGTCTAGCGTTACGTTCCTTTTGTCACCAAATACGTTCGCTACAAACTGTGCTTTGCCTACGCCTGCCTTGTCAGCTGTCGCGTTGTTCGCGAGGCTTAGAGCACCGTGCCCGGTGTCATACATTTCGCGAAAATATTCTATCTCATTGCACAAGTGCTTTGTTGCGCCGCTGTCCAGACACCACTTCCGGTTTGGATCGTTCGACTTGCATGCCGAAACATTCAAACAGACGTTATCCGCACATTTCTCACTTTTCTTTTTGTCCTTGCTTCGACACTCGTTCGCCTTATGCCCAGGCTTTCGGCACTTAAAACATCGTATTACGTGCGCGCCTCTGTTTTTCGCAATCACTTTTGTTCACTTCGGGTTTGTCTTTCTGATGCCGCCAGCCGCCATTTTTCTTTGCAAACATGGCACCCAACGACACATTCAGCGCACCATTCTTACGAGCATTACTTTCTTCTATAATTTTAATGCGAAGCGTGTCTGGTTTTGGCAATTCGTCACGCGATTTAATTGCGCACCGAAAGTTCTCAAAACTAACGGTTAATTTATATAGTAATAAAATCGTCAACAAGTAGGGGTTGATCGCGACTGCCATGCCGTTCAACTTGTCTCCAGAGTCGAAAAAACTGTTAAGATGCGCGCGCACATCACTAATGTCCGCCATTTTCTGTAGCGTTAACATCTTCAAAATGGTTGCCTTTCTCGCCGGGCCTTTGGATTGATTTATCTCTTCCAATTTCCACCACATTTCACGCGATGTCTCACAATTTTTCACTTGCTTGAGTTCGCTCGAGGATATAGACAGAATTGTGTCCTACCGCGCCTTCATATCATTGCGCACCCATTCTCGCACGTTGGCTTCGTTGGCACGATCGTTCGTCAACTCGAGTTTTAACGCGCCACCGTTCACGAACTCCCATAAATCGTCTTATATTACCACGGCCTGCATTTGCAGTTTCCACGTATCATAATCGTCTTTGCCTAAAAGTTCAATACCTGATATGTTTGCGGTGTTCATGGCGTCGATCTCGGAACTCTCGCTCGTCCGTTTATCTTTTATGTTATACTTGATTTTTGATACGACACTCGGGAACCAGGGCCCATAACCTGTTAGAGAAAGATCGCCGCAGGTCAAGTGAACCTAATAAACAAGATAACACAATAAAACAAACATTAGTCAGCACAATAAAATTACAAGGGACGAATTCACGGATGTGCTGCGCATGCTTAAAGATGGCTGCACTAAACAACCGCAACTTGTTATAAAAGAATACCAACATTCCAACAAACTATATAATTTCAACTAATCTTATTTATCAGTAGACCTAACTCTGCTATATCGTACTAATTTCATCCAACTGGTCAGTTTGAATCCTGTCAGCATGCGCTGAAGAGGGGAGTGGCGGGATGTCACTAGCTTGTGATTTTCTATATTTTCTTCAGGAATCTTCGTGTGATCCTTCTTAATCTATATTATCCTTAACTAAGCTAACCTAACAAATGCAGATAGTTAAATTTTGTTCAAGTCTAGTCATGTATAAAGTATTGACCTATAGAATTGGCTTCCGCCAAAATATTGTTTTTAGAAGGTGTAAATTATAGCTCAAGGTAAGCAAAATGCTAATCTACAAACAAATTGTATTATTTTCGACAATCATTACTTTCAATTCTATCATTTTTAAATATATATTAGTATTTGTTCGTGAACCATGTTTTACTTTCTACCTGGGCTATCTATATATTGACTCTATAGTGCTAGATATTAGGAAGGTAGAATTTAAAGGAAGTATACCCCAATTTGCATTGATAGAAAGGCTGGTATGCAAGAACGAAGCTCAATGGGTCACAAGTGTGAGTGAGGTCTTGGAGTGTAACAATACTATTACCGATACGTGCTAGTATACTTGCAGCCAGCCGGGCTTGCACAGCACCCCTGGACAGAGGCACAGGGCAGGTTCTAGGTTGGTACCTAAAACGCTCCAACACCCCACCCCGAAGGGTGGGATCATCCGGATACCCGGGGAGGCGAGAATTAACTCCTCCCTACCAGTATACACTGGTATGACCGGCACCGGGGACTCGTGCCTACCACCTATCCAGGGTGGTGCCCGGAGCTGTTTACTTTCGCTCACAGAAGCGACCTTACGATCTCCACTCTTTCCCGTGTATATGGGAATGGGATTACGCCCATTGCGCTTGCAAAGTATTTCCCCACTACTCCTGCGTACGAGTGGAGGCGCCCATGTTCTAGCACATGCACTACTAACTGTCTAGGCTATCACCGGAGCTATAAAACGGCTCACTGCACGAACGGAGAAGCCTAGCCCCGCAGGCCCAGAATGACAGGAGCCCAGACGCAGAGGCCCGGACCCCACCGCTCTGCCAACGCTATCACTCGTCTGGTGATTATACTGCACTGCCCCACGGAGTCCAGCCCATTTCTGGGCCAGCGCCACGAGTGGAGCCCGTGACGTGGGCTTTCGGCCCAGCCCTGTGTACTACTTATAACGAAAGTAGTCAAATGGAGGCATACCAGTCCGCAGGGGCACCCCGAGCACCTGTAGGTAACCGATACAAACATCAGTCTCTCTGACACGGGTAACGGAGTGTAACAATAATATGAGTGGGCAGCATTGTGCTCGGGAGTGGAGACTAGAATAACCTAGATATATCGAGGTTACTCTAGTGGAGACTGCCCTTCTGCGCCACTCACGTTATGACGTCACCTCTTGGACAAATCACCGTGCTTAGCAAGCAAATCGTTCCCCACACTCTTATGGCCCCTCAGCTTCGATCTTCGTTCGTTCGTACCAAATTCAAAAATGAAAGAGAAGGACAAATTATTCTTAAATCAATTTTAATGAACATTTTTAAATAAAACCTAATCTTAAATAATAGTGTTTATATCACTTATATTAGCAAAAGTACCTAGTAACACTTTTAAAATGGTCACGCGTTGCTACTGCTGGGATTAAAACCCCAACTTCTTCGTCACTAGCAATCCAGTCTCTTGCGGTCTTTAAATAGCAACATACGGAATGTGTTACAGTAAGAAATATATGAAAAATCAGTTAATAAATTAAATTATTGTGTTAACAAAGTGAACAGCTTAAGTTCATTTAGAGGCAACAAACAAACAAATAATTTTTCTTTTTACCTCGTCTTATTACTCGTTTGGGCTATCCACATTTAATTGCACTACTGTGGTAGAAAGAGTAGGCTAGAATTGAGTGTAAATTTACCCGATTTTATGTGTGGGAAACTACTTAGCTTTCAAAATAATTTGTGGAAAAAAGTTAAATGTTCTCTGCTGGGATTTAAACTTGTGTCTCGCAATTTGTTTGTTTAGTTTCTATCTGCCTGATAATTGAAACATACCAGCACAACTTGTGACTGACCTTTAGGGTGAATGTTATCACCCGACTAATGTTGTTAAATGCTATAAAAATATTATCGTTGAAAACAAATGGTCAACTATTTTCAAAGACAATTTGCCTGATGAGCACACTTTGTTCAAGGCTTTCTTACTTAAAAAGGCACCCATAGGTATCTCAGAAACGTACAGAGAGTCTCACTTCGTTGAGCTTCAGGTAAATAAAGAAATAATTCGCAAGTGCCTTAAATAAGTAGACCAAATAATGACTGAAGATGGCAGTAGAGAAATACTAAATCATGCAGAACTCATATAATATAGACAAGTCTTGCTTCATGTTGTGTCCAAAGACTGAAAAAGTGCTACTTCCTCATACATTTGTTAACAAAATAGAGTTTTGTATAATTATAGTCACGCTATATAAAAGAGTTTTGCGTAAAAAAACCTATGTGTAAGGATTGGGTGAGAGAAATTTAGCTGAGGATAAGATTATAGTTTACAACAGAGGGTGTTAATCTATAATATACTTGGGATAGTTTGAAGCCGGCTAGTTCATATCAAAGGTGAGATTGTTGGGATCAAGATTGAAGGCTAATTTGTTGAAAGGTGTCGGAGCAAGTGTGGAGCAGAGTAGGTGGACTTAGTTTCAATAAAGAGGAGCTATTATTATTATTATTATTATTATTATTATTATTATTATTATTATTATTATTATTATTATTAGCACCGTGTCTTACTATCCGTTCGGGTTATACGCACTTACGCTAATGTGCAATGGTAGGGTGATTGTGAGATGAAATGGAGGACCTACAGTTTAACATGGAATCTGAACCACGGTGGAGGCCTGGCATTCCTCACATTCACAAATTGTGATTAATACACATTTTGTCAGAGGTGAAGGAAAGAGGAGCTGATTGTGTAGCAACGATTTGCTAGCTTATAATAGGCTTTGATAACTAGTTTGTTCCCTAAGGTGCTAGTTTTTAGTAAGTTGAGAGTCTCTTATGTTTTTTAAGCCCCGCTAAACGAATGAAACCTATTTGTTTGTTTGTACATTTAAACATAACTTTAGTTATTTATTACCTACATTGGTGGCCATGTGGACTAAATGCCAGGTTCATTTAGTCTGTCTTGTTAGTGACAGGGAGACCAATATTAGAATCCTGGTGGGGTGTACTTGGGATGTTTTATCCAGAATCGTTTCCTGCTCTCCTTTAACACAAATGCAGGTATATATCTTCTAAATTATACCTTCCTCATCCCTACTCCATTAGCGTAATTAAATTCTTACATTCAGGATGGTTAGTAAGATGCGGTAGATAAAAATAATATTATTTGATTCTGTTTTTATTTTATTTTCAGGTGAGCCCATGTATTATTGCAAAATATATGTTTAGAAGTGGTTTTTCTATTAAACTAAGACCAATCAACATGACCATTCATATGGCTAACAGTTTCACTACTACAACAGAGAATGCAGGTCAAGATTCATCAGACGAATTGAAACTTCCTGAAGAACCAATCAACTGTTGTATGTCCGGCTGTGCTAATTGTGTGTGGATAGTTTATGCTGAAGAACTTAGTAGGTTATATAAAGATGGTGGTATTAAAGCAAAAGAAACTATTATGAGCAAAGTAACTGATCCATCAATGAAAATGTTTCTTTTAATGGAACTGAAAGCGCTAGAAAAAGAAAACAAAGTGTCTTAATGGCATGTAATAGTTAAATTTAAAATGTATAAAAAAATTAAATATTTAATTTACTATACATGCATGTTATTAGTTTGTACATAGCTATAGCATTTGGTTACATTACACCTTATAATTGTTTGATAAAATAAAATTGAAACATTAATAAACAAAATTAAATTGTGTATCCAAAAGGAGAAGACAACCTTACAAGTAATAATTTTTAGTCACACAAATACCTAACATACAGAGTATTTAAATTAATATAAAGGTACAACATATAGCTCCTTTCGCTCAAGGGATGGTAATCATTAAACACGAATCTCGAAAAATATACCGAACTTAGTGCACCACCGTGACATGACTGTTCGAAACCAATGTACAGCGTTAAGCGCTAAAATCTATAAAACATCGATACTAAACCTGGTACAGCGACCCCTTGACAGAAAAGCGCTTTTATATAACAATCGATATGCAAGACAATGGCACAATGCCCCCTTAAATTGAAAACGCCGACAATAATTACCTCTCCGTTTAGAATATCTTAGCGTGAAGTACATACCAACAATAATTACCCGTAAAGAGGTACCCTTAGCCGCTTAGAACCAAGTGTGTCTTTATCGACCAAAACCTGCCAATATATAGGGTCAGGCATTCTCTCTCTAACCTAAAACACGCTTTTAAAAGGTAATACATTCTTGAACAGGGTCTCAGGAACCAATGAGAACAAGGTAGGACATGTGTGAGAGAAAGGAAAGAACGGGTCACGTGATGCCAAACCTAGCTCTAATATAACCAGAGCCCTGCTAAATTACTTAAGCCTGTGTTTTCCCACTGCCACGTCGGTATGCTCTCGTAGCACGTAAACACAATCACGCCAAGTGGCCGATTTGAATAGATTGGCCGTGGCTCGCGATCCAGATCCACAACACAGTCCGTCAAAATGTCCAATAGCATTTTAGCGTTTAGTCCTAAACGCTACAATCGCTTAAACTTTTTAAAGGTACTCGTACAAACTACACATAATTAATAACTTTGAATATCTTTCTCAGCAAGTAAACAGTTGATTAGTTTCCAAACTCTCGAATCTAATGCTTCCCTTTACTATTTAATTTATAATAATTCTTCATTAGGTCGTGACTAAAGAAGTATTTGCAATAAATAGTTTAGTATAGCTTTAAAATGTTATTACAACAGTAGTGTCTATGGAATATTGGCTTAGGCTACTAGGTACGAAAATAGTTGCCGAAGTCGTTGATAAAAACTAAACGTCAGGCAACCCACCGTATCCAACACGGCTATGACTAATTTTCAGTATCATTCCAACGCTTATATTTCTGGACCTTTAACTAACGGAAACAAATCTAGGATATTTATCCAGCCAAGACCATACATGTTAACTTATCGTTCACTCCTGTATATCAGAGACGACTTGTTGATTACGGGAACTGTCAGAATTAACTAAAGAATCATCAATAAAGGGATACTTGATTTTTTGTTTATTTTTTTCCAAGAGTCACCTAAGATAGCAATGGATTAGATTCTGATCAAAAGAGAAATGAAGTTTTTTTCGACCCGACTCAAGAACTCTATCTATACCGAACGGTGTTACATACATATCTTGAAAACACGAGATGGAAACACTGTGGAGTAAGCACTCATGACGGTACGATTGTATTTGACTTATGCATCCCTTTACGACTCATACTGACATTAATCGGAGACTATTCTCGCATATTAATAAATGGTGAACAGGAACCATTCGTGTATAGGTACTGTGACTAGTATGGACTAGTATTTGAACAGATTATGTGAAAGCCTGATATTTGTGAAGTGGATATTTAATGTATATTTATTGGATATTTATTGGATAATAACATTCATAAAAGACTCAGCTGGTTCTATAATTTATTCTGTTTGGATAGTTTTATCATGTTTAGCTATATTTGTCTATCTGTATTTACTCATTTAGAGCTTAATCTGTTAGAGTGTGTCAACCGTAATATTTTAATATTATGTAAGCTATAGAGTTTAAAGTCAGATTTAATATCATCTAAGCAGTTAGTATATTAAATAGACTAATATACAGATTATACTCTTTGTAATCAATGAAAACTATTTCATCGTTGACATTTTTTCGTTGTCCTTCTTTCTCTGCCTTCCTCCAGATAAGTTGAGATATGTTCTCTGCCAGACGAGTTGAGACTTCTTTAGGGGAGGAATTGGTATCCATACAAATGAAAAATGCTCTATGGTTGTGGTATTAATTTATCAAAACCATACAATAATATAAAGCTACATCGATATCTTATTTAAGCCATACGATAATACATTAATATAAACCGTTTAATGAAGTTATATTCATACATACAATCGGATTGTTACGCCTCTATCTTCACCATTTCTCTCCACCCTCTGGCGTACGATTCGTATCGCAACTGTGGCAGCCAAGGTCATCAATGAGCAACCAAATCGGCGAGGCTGGTCAGGGAGACAGCATGGCTTGAGATTGGTGACGCTAGAAAGCATCACAGACCCACCGTGGACCACCCGTCCCCACCCCACCCCAAAGAGTTCCTGAGAGGCACCATTCATGAAGGACAACCGGGTGATCATCCAAGAATGGAATTTAGGTCAAACAACACTGCTTCCAGGCGTGGAAAAGATTTATGTATTATTATATTCTTTTAACTTAATGTATTATATGTTATTAGTTTTAGTATGTGATGATTGTCAAAGTTTAGGTTAATGAAAGTAAATATTGGGTGAAGGAATGTATAGGGTGGCAGAGAATAGAGAAAGGAAAGTTAATAAACCCCATTCTTTAGTGAGTCATCATCGGCCTAAGTTTCTCGGGGACAAAATATCTAAGTTTACCCTTTATTCTAACCACAATGAGGTCTTTATGGATACCGTAACCACCCACTTTTTCTCCATTCTTAATCCTATCGACAATCTGCACACAAAATTGGTCCTCTAACTGATGGTTCCTAATCGAGATGAATGATTCCAGGATGGTGTGTATGACGTACAGCGAGTTCCCCTCCTTACTGTAACCAACGGAGTCCCTATCCTTGGACATGCGGAACAGTGCGTCAGCTACAACATTCAGTTTCCCTGCGATGTGATGCGTAGTAAAGTTATACCTGGACAATTTCCAAACCCACTGACATAATTTCCCCGGCTGTTTTGGGTGGTTCCACATTCATCTCAGAGACATGTTGCTAGTAAACAAGTCGAACGGATGGAGTTCCTGGTAATCCACGAATTTCTCGATACCGAAGACGCAGCGGAGACATTCTTTTTCGTAACTGCTGTACTTCCTTTCAGCTGGGTTCAGGGTCCTGCTAGCGAATGCTACTGGCATACTGCCCTTGGGTGTCTGTTGAGAGAGGACCGCCCCTAGCGCTACTGAAGAAGCGTCGACGTGCAGTTGAAAGGGGAGCGAAAAGTCGAGCATGCGCAATACAGCTAGCGATACAAGATGGCGCTTGAGCGTGACAAAGGCTTCATTTTGTGTGGAATCCCCAAGTGAATGTAGCTCCTTTCTTCCTCAGAGAGTTCAGGGGGTTAGCAATGTCAGAGAAGTTTGGGATACATCTAGCGTGATAGGCGCACATGCCTAAAAACCGTAACACACCCTTAATATTCTTTGGAGTAGGAAAGTCTAAGATAGGTTTGACCCGACCAGGGTCGACTAAGAGGTTGCCTTCTGAAATAATGTACCCAAGGTACGGGATAGAACTTTTGGCCCAGGTTACCTTCTCGGGGTTGACAGTCAAACCTGCCTCACGCAGACGTCTCAGTACGGTTTCTACATGGCACAGGTTGTCCTCAAAGGAGATGCTGTAAATACTAATGTCATCCAGATAATTGAATATGAAATCATACTTCAGGTCAGCTAAGATGTGGTATAATACTCTACTGAGCGCTTTCTCCCCACAGCTTATATCCAAGGGAACGCGATTGAATTCATATATCTGCCAGGGGGTGATAAATGCAGTGGTTTTTTTTAAGACTCAGAAAGCGCACATTGGAGAAAGCTGACACTAAAATCAATCAAACTGTATTATTTGGCCCCACCGAGGGGTTGGAAGGCGGATTCAATACTGGGCATGGGGTATGGGTCAAACACAACCTTCTCATTGAGTTTCCTATAGTCAACAATCAGGCGGTGCCCATGACCTTTCCTAGGGATGATAAATGCGGGATTCATATAAGGGGATTTGGAAGGACGAATATCCCCTTTAATCTCTAAATCCAGGATATGATTTCTGAAGATTTCTAATTAAGGTGGCGCACAGGAGTAAGGACCTGATCTAACGGGTATATGGTCCTGCGCCACAATATCGTATGGCAAAACGTCGCATTTCCCCCATCTGTCAGTGATGACGTCAAAGAATCGACCTACCAAGCGATTAATCGCCTCACATTCACTATAAATCGTGAATAAACCTTGAGGGTTGTCCCCGACACAAAATGGAATGTATACACTTGGCTTGAAGTTAAAGGACATCTCCAAGCGTCCCAAATTCAACTTAACTTGAGTGTCAAACATAGAGCCACTAGAGAATGATGTCAAAAGGCAGGTCCGGGATGATGAAGAATGGACGTTTCCACGAAAAGCTATCTGTTTTGATAGAAATGACCACTTTATTGTCTACCACTATACTTTGTCCGTTAGCCACAGCGAATGTTTTAAGAGGAATCGATTCATAATCGACCTTGACTTTCCTTCTAATGTATGTAAGAACTTATGGCAAACAAAGGAATGGCTGGCCCCCGTGTCTAACAGACCGGAACATTTCTCCATCCCCACCTTTATCGTGGCAACAGGGGTGGGAACGTGTGGTTTAGGATAAGTAGGCGCAACCGAAACACGACTATGGGTACGCCCTACACGTTTCCCGTTCTGCACTGCCTCTGTACGTGACCTAACCCCCAGCAATGGAAACATCTAACACGTGAAAGGCCACGGGGCGCAAAATTCCTAGCACCAGAACTCTCGGGGCTATTCCTAGAAACATTTCCGGTTCGAACATTTGACGGGGCAGGGTCCAAAGACAATACCATGTTAATAGGCTCAGTAGTTGAACCCGTACGTCCGCGATTAGTCACTGCAAGTGAATATGCCAGCAAATACTCTTTCTCAGAGAGTAAGGTGCTCTCTATAATTGAAGCCAGAGAATAGAGTTCCTGCACAGTAGAGGGCTTGTTTGTGAACACAAAATGCCGCCGAGTAAGGGGGGAGACATTTTCAAAAATTATGTCCACAGTCTGGTGCTCCACGAGGCCACTGTTGAGCGATTGAGCCGCCTCTGTGATAGATAACACGAAGTTCCTCATTGACTCGTGGGGATACTGAAACTGGTGAATAACCTCCCTACACAATTTTCCCTCACTCTACTAAGCAATAAGGGATCCATCGATAAGCGATCTCAAGGATAGATTGCTCTGAATCCCACGGGAAAATAGCTGTGTCAAAAACCCAGAAGTTTTAGATAAACAGAGTGTTAAAAACTCATTTTCATTAGCTAACTTTAAACACGAAGCTCTATTTACTTCAATCAAAAATTTAAATAAGGCGGAGGGATCCTGTCCATCACATACAGGGATACGACTCAATATATCCATAAGGACCTTACTCTGACATTTAGTGAATATCGGGGGTGAGGGCGGAATGATGGACGCAGGGGCTGGTGGATCCTCACTTGCATTCCCGTCCATACGCAAGTAGGTCATAGCCTCCCCAGTCCCACTAATCTCCCCACATAACTTAGATCTGAGCTCACCCACAATAGCATTTGGGTAAATGAGACATAACTAGACGTCAGCTCAACCACCAACTGATCTCGGCTCAGGCGATAGACTTCCGTCTTAGACGTGGTGAAGATCGTTTTGTTAGTTTGCGGAGTGGTCGCCATGGTCTAAGACAATATGAAAGTTAAACAAACGTGAATTAGTACACAGTTCAACTATACAAAAAATGAAGATGGGTGGCACCTACTCCCTGTCCTAGCACTCTCAAGCATGCTCCACTCCCCTCAAAGAGAGCAGAGTGGTGCAGCTTCTCTCTTGTAACACCCCTCTTAATCAACACTAAGAAATAACAGTCGGGGATAGTAACAAGAGAGTTATTTTACTCAGATAACAAATCACAGACAACTCAATGAGAGAGTGAGACAACATAAAGCGTTAGGCGTTGGAAATAGATATATATATTAGATATCATATAATTTAATTGGCGTGAACTGATTTGATGAACCTTAGAAATTAGCCAGAGCCCAAACGGCATCATACAATGTGAGACCAGTGGTCAAAGTGTAACATTAGCGTGTACTGCAAATATGACAATGTTACTACCCACCCCTAAACAATCTAATATTCATAGCCATCCTGCAATAGAAATACTATCTACCTCTAAAGTAGCTAATATTCATAGACATCCTGCAATAGAAATACTACCCCAAAGTAATCTTGTACTCATAGACGTCCAGCATTACTAAACATCACGATCTTACTATGTCAAATATAGGTGTTCTACTCACGCATATGTCTGCCGAAGTAGAGCTGCTTGCAAGTCCAGTCTCATCACCATGAATGCTAGATTGAAGAGAAGTCAAAAAACGCTTCAAATTATGCAGAACCCTGATGTTCCAACAGAGTGAGCTTGCAATGCTCTGATTGGCCCCTGCTGTCCTATGACCAGACCACTCATGTTCCGGGGCACCTGGCTGGCCTACGTGACCTAACAAGCATAGCTCTACCTCTGCGCATCCGGCGTCTTGGAGTTGATGTTATGAAAATGAGTCGAATGCAACGGTTGAATTCAAGACAACTAGAACCTGGTATACGTGATTACAACAATACAGCTTTCTAACCTGATGCTAGCGAATGACGTAATAGCAAAGGAAATCTCCCACCTTCCCTCCTTGCAACTAGACCTATATAACGAGGGCAAAAAGACAATATCGATGACCATTTACAACAACCACTTCCACGAGAAGTCCTCTTCAGGACTAGGATGGTATTTAGCTATGATGGCTGATAATAATATCTTTGTTTGAATCTATAAACTACATATTTATGCGAGGGGTTTTGATTTTCTTAAATACTTTGGTTTAGTTTTTTATGTAAATCTGTCAGTGTAGGCATCGGTAATGTTTTGCTAAAAACTTTAATTGTAAAAGTAAATTCTGTTATGGAGCACTTAATATTTCCTGTCGCCGCATGGGCGCTAGTATCTTTTTGTTTTCGTGGTTTAAATAGGTAGCCACATTTCTTGGTTCTTTTTATGTTTGCAATATTTAGGTAAAATATCAAATTTTTGCTTTTGTGGTTATCAGTAATAATTTAAATTATTTAAATTAACAATGTTTCTTTTATTGGTTATTTTGTAGACTTCTTTTCTTTGAAGTTAATGTTAAAGTGACTTATTGTTTATTACTATGGTTTTGGCTTTAATATTTGCATATTCATTTAGGTAAAGTTTATAAGTTTTCTAACGTAACTTTGCTTTTCTAGTAGAAATTTAAATCTGGGAATCTTATTTAATTCTTTAAAAATTGACGAGGGTAATGGTCCCGCGAAGGTTTGAGTTTAGTCGGGAAGTCAAACCTTTGTGCTTTATGTAAATATCTGGTGCGATATTTACTTTAAATTTAAATTTCTTAAATTTAAAACTATTTTGTCTGTATTCACAGGTGTGAATCAGACACGTTGTAAATCATTTAAAAGAAGCTCATTAAGCTCTTTACTATCTTTGTAATATTTAAAATTTAAACTGTTGATACTAATTTTGTTTGATCTCATTTCACTGTGGTGAATTAGAAGCTTGTATATCATAAAGAAAGTTTTCTTTAAATAATATCAACAATATTGTTTATTTCATTAGTCTCTTCTAGACAAGTTTATATAATACCATGATTTATTTGCTTTCCAACACACTTCAGTTTGACATGTAAGTCCATGCAACTTGTTTTAACACTGTTTGCTACTGTGAATAAATAATTCAAATATTTCTTTAACCTCCATCTGTTTTACTTTTTCATATTATTATTTCCTTAAGTCCCGCCCTTCTCCTTTTTAGTCTATTGTGGCCGTAACTAAATAGAGTGAGAGTGGGGTGGTACAAAAGGTAATTTCTGACGTGATACAATAATCTCGCCCATAAATGGTGACTCGAAACACATTAAATAATCTATACTAAATTTACCTTCAAATTAATCTTAATTAGTCCTGTCATAATAACAAATGAACAGTCGAATTAAAGATCCAGGTAAAAATGATTAATCAGGAATGCGATCCAGCAAATACACCTAAGAGTTAAGTTACCCTAACTGAGAGTTACCAAAGGTCAAACCATAACCATATAGTCTCATATAACGAATTTCCTCCCAGCTGAATATTAGAATATTATACGTATTAGAATATATTCACAAAGGCCATAATATTGAAAACAACGCCACCTAGCAGCTTGCAAAAAAATCGTAAATAAAGCCAAGACTGCGGTATAACCTCGCCGACTTGCGGCCCTTTCTTTTACTAAGAACTCATAAACCTTAAGCATTTCCAATAATGATAAATAGTCTCTTAATAAATAACAAGAAGAATGTAATTCCTAAAAATATTAAAATAAGAAGAGCTGGTGAATGAAGCTTTCAGTTTAAATGACCGTCCCGATGGCGGTACCCAAAGGGTAAATAAAACCATCCGTTAAGCGGATAAGCAAATGTTTCAAACCAAGATACACGATCCAAAGGTCTCCCATAAGTATCATAATAAAAGGTGAACAAACGGTTTGAAATAACCCCCCAAAGATATTAAATATTATCATGGCTTTGAGAGACCAAAATTTACTAAGTCCATATAGTGCCAATAGTTAATAAGTTTTAATTATTACAAGTCCAGAACAATTATTTTGAATAGGATAGAAAATTTTATGCCAGAAGGGAATTTTCAATAACCTCACGTTAAATCAGCCTATGGCAGCGTCGCTCACCTTGTAGCTAGTAAGATAATATGTACCTACATCACTCTTATCACTCATATCACTCTTCTTTTTTATTTGGGCACGGCTCGGCACTGACGTTGGGAAATGAACCTCGGGCCTCGCTTCAGTCCAATGTTAGACAGTGCCACGATATGTTGTGGAGTTATAGTTTTGCTGAGACGGGTCAACTGGGGCCAGGATAGTGAGTGAGACAACCTCTTAATGATTATATGTAGTAACAAGGTTACACGTCATTGATTTTCTAGTGCCTCCAGATCAAAAACTCAGTCGCTAGTGAGAAACCGGTATTCCGTAACATACCAACTCGCGGTACGACAGAAACATTTCAAAACTAGCTCTCTGTTGTAACTGACAGCGGGGTGAGAGATCACGTCTTGCAACTTTACTTGCTAGTGAGTTTTTCCACATGTTTCAAAACTAGGGGCCCTGTCCTGCATGCATAGGCTTTCAATCTTGTCCTTCCTTATAATTTTCCGGTATTCTTGTACCATATTGCTAGCTGCATACAGGCTATACTGTTTCAGCTGTCCATATCTACTGTGTCCCTAGATGTTTGTTAAGCTTTCCTCGGCCAATTTTTATTCTGAACGTGCTGGAGGATAGAATCGAGCAAGAAAACCCATGGTGCCCTCAAAAGAGGGTGCTTCAGCGTCGAAGCTTTGAGTGCTCCTTTGTTAAACTACGCAGTTATATCGATTTTGGTGGTCGATAGAAGTTAAGAGTGGGTCCCAACGTTTCCCTCAACACAGTATTAAACCTATTCTAGTCAGAATGTTTCAAGTTGGATATTAGGCGAGGGCTAGTAGTAGGATCTGTGTGTTTTTTAAGTTTCAGTTTTCTTTGTAAATTGGCACACACCCATGACCTATAAATTGAGCGCACCGAGCCATCACTTATTAGTCCTGTTGGGAGATCCCGGTCACGACCACCTAAACAGGCTTATTTCTCGGCAATATTTGCGTGTGATATTCCTGGTTAGTTTTCTTTAGTGTTTGCATGACAAACACATTGTGTTTGTAGTCGTGATAGTCGTAGAGTTGATCTTCAATCCCATCCTTTATAAAGTTGACAGTACATTTAAAATACTTTCCTTGCCATTATTTTTAATTTCGGTTATTTATTTTGTAAGTGTGTGTCCGAACGTCCCCATGACAATAGTTGACGGTATTATTTTTCTGCTGTCTTGTGTTACATGTGTCAATGTCTTCCGATGATACATCAAAAGTATTTATCAAGTGAATCTACTGATTTGCAGTTATCCCTATCACATTTGTTGGCTTAGTCTTGTATTTTTATTTTTTGCTTGTACATGAATTTATCGAACATAGTGAATGTCATTTGTTCTTCGTTGCCCGTTTCAGTGTCTGAAGTTTCTGTATTTGAGAAGTGTGTGAATTGATTTGTCCTAGGTTTTGATCTGTTCATGTCCAAATCCGTGACTGTGGCGAGTCAAGGTGATGTGGTTATTATGGCAATTTAGTTGAGCCCTGAAAAGGGCTAACTTGTGTTACGCCTCGGAGGCTATTGGGGGGAGCTCCACACCAGGTTATGCAACAGGGCTTTCGTCCCCCAGCCATAAGATATGCAATGAGCCATGTACTGTGTTGCCAACCCGGATAGGTTTCAGCGCACACGGCTCTGATGATGGTTGGCTTCCCGAAGGACTTGGGGCGTCTTGTTGCAGTCACCCATGCAGCTTTAAGGTGGGGTCTTTCCTAGGAACTGTTGACAGTCACGATTGGCAGTGAAAACTTATCTTGTATTGATTCTTTTAATTATTACTGAGGGTGTTTTCTTAGCCACTGTTAAACGTACTGCGAAAGCACGGTCGTGGCTGTTGGCAGTCAATACTCCATAAATCAATCAAGTTTAGGTCGCGTTGCTCAACTGTTGTGCTGATTATGTCAATTCATCAAATTATAGAGGCCATCCACAAATATTATGCGAGTGTTAACTATTAAGGATAACAATGACATAAGCAAAGTATGATGGTTTGTGGTAAAGAAAACTGTTACGTTCCACCATAATTATCGACCCATCTAAACTATTATCGTAACAAAGACTTTGAGGCTGTTCATTGTATAGCTCCTTATTGAGCCTTCCCATCTCAATTACCGAATGTAAGTGTTGTGTATTGTATGACTTTGCATTTGCTATGCGCATTTTGTTTTACTATTGTCGCTTTCTGTTGGCATGGGTCTGTAGTATTTTTTTTTTATCTAAAATGAAGCGACCAAACAGGGTCCTCTTTTGTGCACGTGATATAATAAAATGATAATTAAGTCTGAGTTGTTTAATTCAGTAGTCCTCCCGGTTGTTATAAATAGGGATTCCTCAGCCGTAAATCCAGAATATTGGTTCACGCGGGCCGAATCGTTAAGAAAACGACTGACAAGATTACAGTGATGTTAGTGATTTATAAGCAAGCCACATAAATAGAATATCATTGTAATATTCTCGAGAGTATAGCAATAAGCTGTGCATCTCAAACGTTCACTTTAGTACTATTCTGTATTTTCATTTATTAACTGGATTTAATGATAAGTACTGACCTCTACGAACCGTTTCAACAAACACAAGGTCTTTGGATAAACATTACAATCAACCAGCTTAGCTTTGTAGACTGAGAGAGAGCGCGCGAGCAGCAACATTGTGACGTCGCGCGATTGTTTAGCTATAGCAAGTCAACTTTAATAGTTCCATCACAACGAGCAGTGTCATGCTCACAACTATAGCAAGTTAACTTAGAAGGCTTTAAAAAAAAGGTGCGTTTGCATAAGGTCAGTCTGTGCTTGTCTTATTCTCTGGCATCTCATAATTGCTTTGAATAATTATGGTGCAAGAACAATTTAAGTCACTAACCAGAAATCTTGGTGTTTTAAATTGAGGCCTCACACGTATGCAAATATTTATAGATCAATTTAAAGACACACAAGCATCAATGAAGTAAAAATGCGTTATCAGAAATTAAGTGAAATCTGGGACGAATTTCAGGTAGTTCAATTGTAAATTGAACAAAATGATCTAGAGTCAACTACTGAAAATGAAGGATATAGGCAGGAATTTGAGGATAAATACTACACAGTTTGCGCAACTATGCAGGATTTAATAGAACAAACTACGGTAGCACCAGGTTTACCAAATAATGAGTCAGCATAGTAAGTAAATCCAAGTTCACATTCCTCTAATAATTCAGGCATACCTGCAATAAAACTAGCTACTTTCGATGGTGAATATGAGAAATGAACAAACTTTGCAGATAGTTTCAAGGTCATGGTACATGAGAACGGACACCTACAATCCAGAAGTTTCAGTATCTTGTGTCAGGTCTTGTTTCAGGTCAGGTCACACAGTTAGTACAGAACCTTCCTCTTACGGCAGATAATTATTCTGTGGCATGGAAGGCACTTGAGGATGGATAACAAAACAAACGTCTTATCGCATCTACCCATACTTAAATGCAGTTAGGGCGTTCAACATTGACATAATTTAACATGACCTACTTCTTGTCCATCTCTTCACACAGAGAAATGATGCCATAACAAGGCGAAAATGGGAGCTAACAATTTTTGAAAAGTCATTCCCAACATTAGATTGTTTCAATGAATTTTTGGAACGCCGAAGGCAGGCATAAGAAAATATTAAGCCCTTTGATAATGAACATATCAATTTAGGCAAACATGATATTAATTTCAATGTGACGAGATTGCCTCACCACACCAACGCACTAGTTAGCACTTCACAAAGCCAGTGCCATTACTGTGGTAATAACACCCACAGTCTGTACAAATGTAATGATTTCTTGTATGCCAGTTTGTATGATAAGAAGCAATATGTCAAACAAAGAAGGGTATGTTTAAACTGCTTACAAAATGGTCACAGTGTAAATGAGTGTCCTAGCACGCATAAATGTAAGAATTGTGGCGTATCTCACCATACATTGCTTCACAATGAACAGCGTTTGCCAGTAGGTGTGCATAAGAACGAAATTAGGCCAAGACAAAATGGTGGACACCATGGCAGCCAGTACCACAAAGGTCCGGGTGAGTGCAAACAACCAGACAATGCTTGTTTAAGTCCTACTCATGGCAGCTATTTTAGTCCAAACAGTGAAGCCAAACTCAGATGTTATTGTCTACAGCGATCATTAAGGTCAAGGACAACCTGAGTCGCACCCATCCCTGCAGATCTGACCAACTCTTTTTGATATTTTGTATTCTTCCTTGATTCAGAGATCTCTCAACAAGGCTTTGTTATTTATCCTATATTATTAAAATGTTTTCAGTATTCCCCTTTATATCATCTCCTTAATTTGTGTTCATTTATTTACGATGTGGTCAGAGGCCCCTGAGCCCATGGGTGTCCAAGTACAATATCCTTGATACACAAATTTTTTTAGGCCTACGTACACTTTTATATTCTAAAAAAAAAAACCACCCAAGGTTGGTATGCTATCAAGTTTATTTAGATTAAAATTGGGTCTGAAACACAATTTGTCGTTTTACGATTACATGTTTGTAATTAAATATATATTAAATATATTGTCATATTGTGACAATTTGGTATTATATAAACAAGGATGTTTAGAATAATTTTCTGCCAACAACAAAATCACATCCGATGGCCATGTTGGCACCATTTCTACCATTTCTCTACACTTGTACTTGGTACTGACTACCATACTAGTTGNCTTGGTACTGGCTACCATACTAGTTGTGAGGATAGAACAGGCGCTATTTTCGTACTAGTTCCGACACTAGTCTGTGTAATTCGACCAATCAATGCGCGCTGAGACTGTGTGTAGAGAAATGGTAGAAATGGCGATAACATTGTCATCGGATGTGATTTTGTTGTTGGCAGAAAATTATTCTAAACATACTTGTTTATATAATATAAATTGCCACAATATGACAATATATTTAATATATATTTAATTAAAAACATGTCATATTAAAACGACAAACTGTGTTCCAGATACAATTTTAATCTAAATAAACTTGATAGCATGCCAGCCTTGGGTGGTTGTTTTTTTAGAATATAAAATGTGCGTAGGCCTAAAAAAGAATATTTGTGCAACAAGGATACTGTACCTTGGACACCCATGGGCTTAGGGGCCTCTGACCACATCGTAAATAAATTAATACAAGTTTAGAGAGATAATAAATGTTAGTGTCACCCCGAATCTGTTCTACCTAACCTCTGAATATATCATTTTTAGCATCCTGCGACCATTATTTCGTCTTTCAATCCAGTCCCGTGTCCATATTATTTTCCTACGATCCCTCTCATAATTTTCAATATCATTATTAATAATTAATGCAGCTGCTGCACCCAAAATTAATAACTGACGTTCTATACATATTTGCACTATAACCTAGTACCAAACTATCAGCGTGTGAATACTCTAGTCCCGTTTCTATTATACTAGCTAGTATACAGATATCTAGGTGCTAGCTAGCACACTTGATTTCTAGTACAAGCAAGTGTCGTGTGATAGTAGCTTTACCGTATAAGGGCCACCTACTAGCGCCAAAACCTTTTTTAACGGCTAAAATTGGTACCTATAGTGAATAAAGGGATATTTATTCTTCGTGTGAGTTCGCATTGATTCTGTTCAGATATTGTTTATTTATATTTGTCTAAACGTGCTCTTAAACTAATTGTTTATAATGGGTAGAAAAATACCAGGTAAAAAACATCGTGGGGTGAAAGATCCATTCGAGCAACAAGCCAGACGAGATGCTAGGTTGGTTGGGCATTATTAAATCTCAAAATCAACTTGTGAGTTTCGTTCCACCCCTCTATCGCGCATCTTTAGACAAAGTTGAATCATGTTTATATACACATGTGTGAGAACTCTACTACATCATAGGAATAATAAACTAAAAATGAATGTGTCTCATAACAATTTTAAACTGTACTGGTGTCAAGGCAATCTAAAAGTTCAATATGACCTCACTGAAATCCAACTTAGTTCGCACTACCCAATAACCCATTTCTTTAGGGTGAAATCTTTTAACCCCTTCATTGAGAGTCACAATTTCAGAATTTTTATGTGCATAACAATATTATTATGTTGAATTGGGATCTTGATAATATAATGTTTGTAATGTATAGTGACTGGAAAAATTGAAAAGTCAGGGAATTTTAAAATAGAGTTTGGCTGGACACCCTGTTAGTGTAATTAAATGCATACAATTCAAACCAATAATCATGATGCAAAAAAATAAAGTACTTGTGTTACTCCACTCTGCAAACTGTACGTAGTCATAATAACACACTGTGTTTTTTTTTTTCAGTTTGCTGAAGAAGGTGAATGGCACTCCTGCTCATCCAGATGAACAAGAGATGCCTGCAAGTGTCCACAGAATCATCAAACTTAAACAAATTACCAAAGAAAGGTTAAAGAAACGCAAAACAAATAAACTGCAGGTAGTTGAAAGAGAGAAGCCGATAGTTTATGGCATGACTAGACCAGAGAAACCAGCCCCTGTGTTTACTCAATTCCCTGGAGAATCTGATCAATCTTTCTTATGGAGGGTTGATCATGCATGTAAGGTAAGTGGAAGTTGCACATAAACAAGTATCTAATTGTCTGACACCTTAGCTCAGCCATTAGTTATGTCTATTTACTGAGCTAAGGGTCCCAGGCTCTATTCCTGGCATGGTCAAAAAATTTATCATTGGGAAAATGTGGGTTTACACTTTCACATTAATGGATTCACGACTGGGGGTTGGATGTTGTGTCTTTTCTAAATTTAAGTTAGCCTACAAGTTAAGTCTTGTACTAATATAATCAGTTGTTATTTTAGGGTTTTTGATGATATTTATCAAACATAACAACTGCTGATAGCAAGACCTGACCTGAAAGTGGACAACTTTAAAACTGTGGATAAGGTTCCTCCTTTGAAAATGGGACTATCAGGTTACTTTTGATGGTTTTTAATATCTACTGTATACTCAAGGACTATGTATCATTTTCAATTAAGACTCACTGAAATAATATGGTTAGGCATATAGGCTTATTTCCTTAAAATCTGACCTTTTCAAAATTATTTCACTTACTATATTTGTAGTATTTTTATACAGTTTTTTTAGCACCACGTCTTTCTACATGTTCAGGTTATATGTTTATGTACTAATTACACTAATTGTTTTAGTGATTAGACCCGCCTCGGTGGCGTAGCTGGCTAACGCACTATTCGTGTTGAGCTAGACCACAGAGGATGGGGAGATCAATGTTCGAATCTCGGTCGGGTGAACTGGGGGGGGGGGGTTCCTAAATGGTTTTCCACTCTCCCTCCACGCAAAAGCGGATTCACTTCTTTTAAATTTAACCTTCCCAATTCCTAAGCCATTTAGTGTAATTAGTACTTAAGCGTATAACCCGAACGGGTAGTAAGACGCGGTGCTAAATATTATTATTATTTAGTGATGAGGAAGATTATTTTAATGAACAAATTAATACGTAAAAATGAATACAGTTTATTTGAATACAGGAAAATCACAATACAGAAAACATTAAACACTATTTCCTCTCAAATCTTCAAATGTAGGCTAATACAATCTACCATTTTAACAGTAAAATACATCTTAATCTTGTTTTTAAAAATCTCTAAGCAACACAAAACAATGTTTTCCAATACCAACTCAAGTTCTGTTTCTAACATCCTCCCACCGTTGAGGATGGATATCCTCAACTAATCGATATATCATGAGGGGAAGTTGACTCTTCTGCTAGAGCGTGTGGTCTTTGGGGGCCGTACTTCAGTTTTAGAATGATCTTCTGAAGAAGCTACTCTCTTCTCCTCGAACGAATACCTCAGTGTTTCACATCTATCATCAGGAACCTCTAATGGGTAGAGTCGTTGTATGGGTCTCAGAATTACACCTTTAGAAGACACGGCTCTTGCAAGCCTTGTTATGCTATCGGGTCCAGGAAACAACTCCACAATTTTTCCCAGGGGCCATTCCATCCTTTTGAAACCGTATGATCCAACTAAAACTATATCATCAATCTTGAACAAAGAAAACTTGTTGTTTCGTTTACTAAATACCAAAAGTCCCAGCTACTCTTGCTAAAATCTTTTCTTTAATTCATTTCTTAGATTGAGCAGATGACAGTTTCGTCGGTTCAAACTTTTAGCATCCAAGACATAACATTCTGGAACTCTACTTTCCTTTATTTCTTGTATAAAACAAGCCGGGGTGAGAGGACTTAAAAATCGTCACAATCTTCTGCCAGGTATGTCAGTTGCCTATAGCTAATGGCAGCTTATATACTGCAGAGAAGAGAAAGCATCTCTTGGAAAGAATTAAATAGCCAAAGTTATTATTTATGCTTTTTTTTCCGACTTATCAGGATTAGCAGTGATGGTACCTTTATGTGAAGTTTTGACAGCAAGCTTGATCCTCTCCTCCCCTTCTACATCATTCTCCAGGAACTTCAGCAAACTTACATTTTCTTTTCCTCCACCACTCCTCTGTCAAACGCGTAACATATCCGTAGTCAAACATGATTCTATCATAGGGAACAACATTGCAGCATATTTCTCTGAAGTTACCCTTAGACAATCCAAAGCACTAAGGTGAGTTTCGATTTTATCATACAGAGAAGAGACATCAGGAAAGCTACTGGCATTCATTAGTGATAATAATTCTCTAGTGTAAACCTCTACCAATAAAGAATCTTTACCAAAGCGAGATTTAAGTTTCTTTATGGGTTTGAGATAGTTTTCTCCAGTGGCCTGGAAACTGTCGACTGTCGCCTCTGTCTCTATGAGGTGTTGGAAGATTTCCTGATCCAAACTGTGTACGAGGTTAGCCTTTTCTTCCAGCAACATATAATTTCCTTGGATCTTAATTATATCCATTTCTTCTATCTCCAGCAATGCTTTTAGTTAAGTTGTTGCTTTTGTAAAAGTTCTGCGATATACACCACGTTTCCTGGTCAAACTGTTAATATCACTCATTTTTCCAACTGAATCCTGTCATGGTCGCCAAATGTTCTGAACAAATTAATACGGGAAAATTAATACAGTTTATTTGAATACAGGAAAATCACAATACAGAGGACATTAAACACTATTTCCTCTCAAATCTTCAAATGTAATACAATCTACCATTTTAACAGTCTAAGCACCACAAAACAGTTTTTTCCAATGCCAACTCAAGTTCTGTTTTTAACAATACAATTATATTTAAAGTAAGTGTACCCATATTTATGGCGGAGAGTAGAAAACCATTTTGGAACACAGCCCTACTCCCCCCCCAGTAAAACCTCTATCTCCCCGTCATTGACAGTCCAGTGTACTGTGAGAGCAGCACCATAGACCATGCGGCTACTGAAGCAGATTTGGACCATCATTTTATTTAGTATAAACCAGGACTTATTATCAGCCACTTTAAGAACTATGATAAATAACAGTTTCTTATTTGGCTTAATTTACTAACTGAAACTATCATATTTACCTAGAGCTATGTCACCCTAAAGTATTATTTACATTAAATGTAATTAACATGAATATAGAAATCCATGTGAATGATGACTAACATCCATCGTTAATGACAATGTTGGGACTATGGCAACACATGTCATAAATACTGTAGCAAATACATACATTTAACTTTTTTTTTCATTTATCTGCAGTATTTTATGTGCACTTTCTGAACCAACTAATCATGTCAGCACATGAGAATTTCTATGAGCAATAGCGAAAGGGCCCACCAATTTTTCTGGAAAACTATTTTCACATATCTTCCAGGGTTTTTTTATATGCCATAATCAACATGGGATTGATGGCTTTACTTCCCCTTCAAAGAGAGCTGTGCTATGGATTTTTATTGCTCTAGAAAAATCCATTATCTTCAACAGGGTTTTAACCCACGAACATCAGGTCCTGAGGCAAGAATTTTACCCCAAGATTATCGATGTCGACTACTTAAACTGTTTATTAAATTGTGTGTCAATATAAACAACAGTTAAAATATTACCATTTTAATGACAATTAGCTTATTACTCTTTACTTACTGTACAGTAGGTACTTCAAAACACTATACTTTGAACACACAATTAATTATTTCTCTCCAAATGACATTTGTTCATTAACCTTCTACTTGTTCATTATCATAATTTTTTATAATTATGAGAAATAAAATATTTCTTGTGGTGCATATTCATACTATTACTTTAGTACTCACCACCTCTGTGGTCTAGTGATCCGAGTTCCTGGCTACAGATATAGAATTTCCAGTTTCGATCCTCGGGGCTTCCAAAATTTATCTATTGAGAAATGGGTCTGGAACAGGGTCAAACCCATTCTTTTGGGGACAAATGAGTAGCTACTTGAATAAAGAATTAGCAGCTCTGGTTTATAAAACTGAGATTAATGGCCGGAGGGTTCATTGTGCTGACCACATGACACCCTCTACCCCCATAAGGTTGGCAGTATCATCGCTAACGGCGGCAGCCTCTCAGTCAATATAGCTCGCTTGTGGTCTCACACCATGAAGGTTTTGTTGTTTGCTTTAATACTAATAATTTCCATAAACTTGTCTCCAAGCTACTAACGCGGATATTCTTAAGCTAGGGCTAAAATATTCACTTTTTTAATGTCTGTTCTCTTCTCCGTTTGTTGGATATTAGAGTCTATAGAAACATGACTAAATTTTTTCCTACCTAATGACATATAAAATAGAGATTTTTACCATTCATTAGAAATGTATAACTTTTTACGAAATATATATCCTAATATAAACTCATTTGTTCCACTTTATTGATATTCTTCTAGGAGGTGATAGCAGAAGCCAAATTTGAGAAAAAGTTTGGAGTTGATGTTAAGAGAGATATCTACACTGGAGCTGTTATTGGGGTTACCAAAAAACCTAAAGACGAATTGAGCAAGATAATGATGGAAGGTAATACTGGTAAAAAGAAAAGAGAACTCAAACCAAAGAATATTTTAAGCCAAGTGAATAAACACAAGAGAAGTAAATTGAAGCTGAGCAAGAAAAACGATTTGAAAGAAGACAGGTTCTCAAGCTATCAGGATGAGGTGAAGTTTGGGGAAGTTGTTCATGGTCCCCCAGACTTGACGGCACCAAGGAAGGCGAATAAGGAAACTAATGGCTCAAGGGTTAGTAATGGCTTTGATACTTACCGGTAGTAGTTTTTACAAGCACCTAACATTAGAAGGGAGCCAAGTCCCCTTTTTCTAAAATCTTCATTTTATCTACGAATCTCGAATTTGAATCTTAGAAAATATGATAAGCATAGTAGGTTAACTTTCACAGACGAGAGTATTTTTAGAAAATATGATAAGCATAGTAGGTTAACTTTCACAGACTAGAGTATTTTTTTTCTTTACTTTTAATTTTGTTCACATTAATTCTTTATTTGCTATGGAAAATAGAAATTTTGTAAATGATGACATATTTATTAAATTTTGTAAAAAATGTAAACTCTCATTCATTTAAATAGAAAATTAATTTTATGGAGTCTGGTTGTTTTACCTCTAATTATGTTGGGCTAAGCTACTGGAACATACTAGCTTTAAAAAATGCAGCTAAAAAATTTATTATTACTATTATTTATTATATATTATTATTATTATATTATTATTATTTATTATTACTATTATTTTTCCTTGAGTCTGAACATTTTTCATCCTCGAATTTTGAATATCCTTAGAAATTCAAAAATTTGAAGTAGCCATCCCTTCCAAACATGACCTGATTTTAGTAGAATCTCAACTACAGTAAGTGAATCTTGCCTGCTAAAGGTACATTTCTTTAGAGACAGCTGTCGGGTGCGGTTGCTGTATTGCAGCCGATGCAAGGGACTGCTACCCATTTCAAGTTATGGAATGATTTCCTTACAGGCAGCCGCCTTTAATGTCTGCTGTCAATGACTGCAGCCACAAAGCCCATACTGCTCTGGAAGCAGTCTAGCCCTAGTCAAATGTGCGTTTGGAAAGGGTTTCTTAGATGTAATGATTTATAAATATAGTATGAATAATTGATTGGGATGGCTGTGTAATTTTGACAAAGCGGCCACTTCTAGTGTTAATACTCGAGATTTTGTTTGCACTAAATGGTGGTTTGAAACCAAAGCGGCTTTCCATTTCTTGCTTTTGAGGGGAATAATAGAAATTATATTACTATCAGAGAGCATTGATTGCATATGGAATGTAAGAAAACAGTGAACATAACAGGTACAGCCACAGAGGTTATAGGACACTTTGTGATGGGATTCTTAATCCCTTCATGGTCACCAATACTTCAGCCGCTTGAGGCACTGAGCAGTTTTGAGTGGAGTCACAGCAAAAAGTATCTAACTTATATGTGTGGAGCTAGATAGTTTCATCCGTGGAGTGGATATGGCATCACATTCTTCTTGTGGGTGCTCATTATGTACCTTCACTTGGGTTGGGCCTTGAGACCAAGTCTAGACGCTTGGATCTGCCCATCCAGATTGACTCATTCAGAACCCCCACAGGATGCCTCATTGTTGGTGGCCCCCGGGCAACGTCCTTCTTAGCTGGTTAGCTTGATGACCTGGCCAGCAGGTTGGGCGGCTAAATCCCTGTAGTGTAATTTGTGTAGGGGTGGGGCAAGGTAAGGGTCCCCCACCTGCCACACATTAAGTGGTTGAAAGTGCATACCTGTGCACAGCCGGGGGTAACTGGTCACTACACCTCCACGTGGTACCTGCTGAGAAACTTAGGGTAAAGTTTTGACACTACCTAAGGCTGAGTTTCTGGCGTCCTCTTGTATTACTGGTAGTTACAGTGGAGGGGCCAACTCCTCTCGTCGAGGGTCTGTAAACAGTTGGTGGGTTTTCCCGAGATACCCAATGAGGTTTGGGTCACCGACTGACACGGGGCTGGTGGGTCAATCGATTGAGGGTACACCTGTGGTGGGTGAAGAAAGCCTTGTGACAAAGTTGCTGTTTCCCACTGTGGACGCTCAGAGTTCCGTTGCTTTTACCTTCTTTGGTGGTTCCCACTTGCTCAAGAGCCCCAGGCTCAGCTAGCCCTCTTCAGAAGATGGGGGGCGGTGTAGTCACAGCCCATAGTCAGGAATTCTTGATGTTCCTTCACTCGGCTAATTTCCTGTCAATTGTTTTATATTAAACTAGTGATAATACATGTTACTGTAAGATTGATATTGCTATTGTTTCAGCCTGGTAAGAAGGCCTAGTGATAATACATGTTACTGTAAGATTGATATTGCTATTGTTTCAGCCTGGTAAGAAGGCCTGGTGATAATACATGTTACTGTAAGATTGATATTGCTATTGTTTCAGCCTGGTAAGAAGGCCTTGTTGTTGAAGTCATTACTGAAGCCCAATGAGGACACCATAAGCGGGAAGAGAAAAAATCCTGAGACTGATATAGAGAAATCGATACTGGAGAGCCGTAGAATGAGTGTTGTTGATGCATACAGGCAGATGAAGGCGCAAAGACATCAACATTAGGATACTCTCAACACTATGTTGTTGGTATTTGGAACCAAGATCGGTTTTAAAAGAGTCTGGAACTCAAACAAGAACATTTGTGTTAATATTTTTTCACATTTTTGAATTGGCAAGTGAGAGGGTACAAAAGGATACAATCCTCTTATAAGATGAAAATAAGAAATCATATTATATCCCTAAAAAATGTAATGTTTATAGCTTTGTCTTTAATAAACGAGAGAAAATATATTTCAAACAGTTTTCTTGACATAATTATTTTACAGTGCCTATGAATTAATTAGTATTAACTAGTCTTCCCTCGTCTTCTTCTTACATCTGTATTTACTCAAAACAGAAACATTATAATTTTAGCTCAATGTTTAATGTTACTGTGCATATAGCCCGAACGGGTAGTAAGACGCGGTGCTAATAGTAATAATAATATTAATATTATTTTTATTTTTTTATTACTATTATTTATTTTTATTATTTTTGTTATTATTTTTATTATTATTTTTATTATTTATTTTTGATATTATTTTTATTATTATTTTATTATTAATAATATTTTTATTATTTATTTTTGTTATTATTTTTTTAATTTTTTTTATTATTATTTTATTATTTTTTATTATTATTATTATTAATTTTTTTACTATTGTTGTTGTTGTTTATTATTATTATTATTATTATTATTATTATTATTATTATTATTATTATTATTATTATTATTATTATTATTATTATTATTATTTAATGTTACTCTTTGAGCACCAAAATTTATGAATCATTTTTGTAAATTTTGGATCACTTTGATTTAGTTATTATGAACTGCTGGAACAGAACTGTCTATGCCAGAGTTGGCCAACCCTTTTTAAGCTAGGGCTAGTAAATTGTCAGAAATTATTTTATGGGCCACTAACCAATTCTCATCGCTGCCGCCGCCTACCATTCTCCTCCCTCTGCCACTTATTAACTACAGTTCCACATAACACATTTGATATCAGGCTAGCAAAATTACATTCATTGCACTTTTTTACTAACAACTATCATAAACAAAATTATAAGGTTATTTTACATGATTTTCTAAAATAATAAAACCCATGTACATGCAAACCAGTCATTTTATTAAGATTACATAGTCATTAATCATAATTGACGAAAATAAATTTAATTTTCATTCCAAAAACTATTTCTTCACTAGAAATTAAAAGAAAATTCAAGTGAACTTTACATGTTCATGCAATACTAATGTGATATTTGAGCCTGCTTTTCACTTAACACTCATCCACTAAAAAGATAAATCACAAAGTCAATCTGGATATTCAAGTAAACCACATTCCACAGGTATAACAATTTTCAGCTTCAAAAATGAAAGCACCAGGTCTTTTAGTTTGAAGAAAGATGAAAGCATTTCTCCCCTAGAAAGCCATCTGAGTTGTGAAATTCAAGTTCACATATGCATTTATTCCCTCTTCAAAAAGTTCCTTAAACACTCTGGTTGAGGGGCTTTGATCGAATCATATTGACACACTACAAAACAGGATCATTAACATGATGAAAATTCATGTCTAGCTTACAAATTCTCTTGTGAATGATACAGTAGTATTAAAATAGCTTCTGCTCTAAATACTGTTCAAGTAAAGAAACACAGCTATGTCACTTCCCTAGCATCACCGGAGCACCATCTGTATATATACTTTCCACTCCAGTTTACTCAACTTCATCACTTTTTTCTAAATGGTTTTTCACTACCTCATAAATATTTCTTTGAAATGTTGTGCTAGATAGATAATAATAGTCCTAGAATTTCTTGAAACACTTCAAAGTTTACACAGGAAAGACATAAACAGCTGGTGGGCCATTGTTTGACTTGCAGGCCTTGAGTTGGCCACCCCTGGTCTGTACAATGTTTGCTATAAATCTATTCTTCTAATATATTTTTTTCAAATTCTAGTATTTTGTTATTTTAGTGTGTAACATTTTGACGATTTTGATAATTATAGCTCAATATAATATTTTTAACTTACTTACTCTATGGCATCGGGAATTCAAAAGTTCATTGCCACTTAAAAATTACATCACCTATCCCTATCTTGAGCTAGTTCTCTCCAGTTCACCGCATTACATCCTATCCTTATCTTGAGCTAGTTCTATCCAGTCGACATCATTACACCCTATCTCATACCTTGGACACGGTTCTAGTTTCTTCCATTTGCGCTGCATGTCATGTCCAACATAGCCTATACTCATCCTTATGTAACCTACTTCACTCTCCATTATCTTAATTTATTTTTGGACCAAATATTTTACTAAATACTTTTCTTTCAAATATCCTAAATTTCTTCTTGTTATTTAACATGGTGGCTTCAGACAGGGAAAAGTCAGGGAACTTTTTGATGTCAGGGAATTCAAATACTGAACTAATTCTGCACCTAAGAATTTAAACAAAAGTGAGAGATTTTGTTTGTTTCTTGGTGTTAACAAAATGCATTTTCTAAATATATCATTCTACTAGCATGAGATAATTCTACAAGGTTTGTTTTATTACACATTTACACAGGTCCACAAATAATACTTTAAACATTAAATTACTAAATAAATAATAATGTTGATATTTGGCAGCCGTTAGTTTAGTTTTTGAAAATATGTAATCATTGATTGTAACAAACAAATAAATAGTCATTCACCAAGTAAAATTATTAAAAGGCTATAAGTAGACAATGCTTTTAAATGTTGTCTGGACCAATGCTCAATCCTCTCTGGCTCCTTAAATAATGTTTGGAGGACAAATAACAGAATTTAGTGGCAATTATCTTCCAACTAAAATTGAAAATATATAACAAGTTTTTTCTAAAATTATTCTCTCTAGTTTTTGACCCATTTTAAAGTATCTTTCTTAATTTTGTTTCATTTTAAAATGTTGGTTCAAAAGTATTCCTAAGTAAAAGCTTTCTGCTTTACTATTTTTTAACTTCTTACATCTTAAAAAGTGTATATTTTCAACTTCGAACAAGTTTTTCTGACTCCTTAATAATGTGCTACAGTGTGATAAATATATAAACCTGAGGCCTAAAAATTGTTGCCTATGTTTTTATTAAGTTTATTCCAATTAAGTTGGTAAGTATAATATAGGCTCAGAAAGAAAAAGAAAAAAATGTATACTTACATAAAGTTTTTTTTCCATTGAAAAGTAAAACAACTAAAAATACAATGAAACCACAAAAAAAAGTGTCTTACTGGAAATATTTCTTATCATGGCCTATAAACACACAAGCTATTTATGTATTTGTATGCTATGATAAGAATTTTGTTGTTTCATCTGATAACTAAACATTTTATTTATTTTAACATTTGCATCAGTTTAACTGAAGTTTAATGTCTCATTTTTGTGAAGGATTATTTATTTATAGTGATTTTTTTATTTTGAATTAGGCATATGCTAATTATTTTTTTAAATGTTTTCTATGAAAAAAATGTGATTTGTATAAAAAGTATATTTTTATGACATAAATATACTTTTATTATTACTATTATTATTATTTAGAGCCTGGCATATTTGACCATGATAGATGCAGTACCTAGTTCAGTTGCTGTGTATGTACACTTTTAGCCGCTCTGTGAGAACAGAACGTTGCCCAGGTCACATACCTTGGAGGTTGTCTACATGATATACCCGCAATGAGAAAATGTGATGATAGTGATTATGAAGGTGTGGAGCAATTGAGTCTTAACCTAACTTAAGGCTAACCAGACCATGGTGACCGTAAGAACAGTTTCTCTTTTTGGGAAAAATTGCCTATGTTACCTCCGAGAATCGAACCCTGGACCTCTAGATCAGTATCCAGGGGCGCTGATCACTAGAGTCTTAAGAGACCGGTCTTTATGTGACTCATTGGTATTGTTGGGCTCAAAAAAAGTTATTTCTCTATACAACTAAACATAAATAAACAAGCTTGACAGGAACATTGGTTGTCGAACAACTAGAAAATATCACACAAGGAACTTCTGCAGACCTGCTTCAGTGGCTGAATGCTCTAAGGCGTCACTCTCATGTTGGTCTGGCCTGCTGATGGGGAGGTTGGGGTTCGAATCCCATTCTGATCTACTGAGGATATTTTTTTTCCTAAATTGTTTCCCATTCTCCTTCCACGCAAATGGGATGGTTTACCTTTAAAATGCTTCCTTCCTCATTCCTACCCCATTAGAGTAATTATCATAAATTTGTACAGCCTAAACAAATAATATAACACGGTGATAAAAAAAACTTAAGCAGCGAGTCTTGCTTAATTTGGAATTCTTCAGGATGTTAACGCCTTTCTTTTGACCCGGTAGACTGAAGCCTCGGGTGAATGAGCAGGAGCATTCTCTCTGAACGAGAAGACAGAGATTGATACATGACCCGAACAACATCTTTAATCAGGAACTTGTACAGCAAACAGAATAGCTAACAATAGTTACTGGCCATATTAATTAGAGCAAGGGAACTAAGTGACAATCAATGGATATAGATTTGTTATTCATGTTTATTTAGTATTTATGATATTATAAATATGCTGTTGTCCTGGATACAAGCGAATCCAAATGAATGAGAATTAAATGGACGATTACAATTTAATTTTTAAGCTGTTATGTCCTTACACATATTTCATCTTGTACACAAACTACATAACTCATGCACGTTGTAATGCCAGCTAGTACAAACGATAATGTCCTAGACTGGAACATGTGGTCCATCACTTCCTGCCATAACTACTCTAGTCAGTTTTCCAGAATGACCAACATAACCTATATACATTTATGCTACAGAGTATATTACATTCCTCCCCTCCTAGATATCTACACATAATCTCTCAAGTACACAGGAGTACGCAACTGTCTCTGTGGCCTCAGAAGAGGGCATGATTCTGGTGTTGCCGGCTGTTGACCTGTGTTGTCCACCAATGCTGCTGGCTGTTGACCTGTGTTGTCCACCAATGCTGCTGGCTGTTGACCTGTGTTGTCCACCAATGCTGCTGGCTGTTGACCTGTGTTGTCTATCAGTGCTACTGGTTGCTGTTCCCGGGGTTGTGGGTTTTCTACTGGTTGTTGCTCGTGGTCTTCTCTTGCCGGAGTTGGTAGTGGTTGTTGAAGTGGTCTTGCTCTATGATGTGTCACAAGGTCTTTATCTGGGTATCTTGCCAGCTCAACTTGTGAAAGTGGCCTTTCCGAGGCATCCTCTGGTTGGTCTTTCATAGCGTTTTCAAAGTTGGTCTATGTGTCTCGTTTGTCCAAGTCCCTCCTTAAAACTGACACGGTACATATTCCTCCCTAGCACGTCAGTGACCACTGCTAGCATCCATTCAGGCCTCTTTACTCCATACTGCCTTGCCCAGACTGCTGCTCCTTTTGTGAAGACTCGCATATTCTCCGTATCTTGAGGGAGTGCCGCAAAGCCTGTTGTCTGTCTATCTGGATGTAGCACATCCAAACGTGTTCGGAGTTGCCGATGCACTAGAAGCTGAGCTGGACTTTGCCTTGTAATTCCAGTGGGGGTTGTCCTAAGCATGAGTAGGATTCTTGCTAGCCTTGTATGCCAATCACCTGTCATTCTTCCCAATTGTTTCTTATCGGTTTGAACCATACGTTGATGTGTAGCATGAAGCAAGAGGAGAAACCTTTTCTGGAGTTTATTTGGCAATATCACTCAACTACCCAAGAGTAAGCAATCTTGTGACAAAGATATTTCAGAGCGTTATGCGTTGTAGAGCTTGAATTCCTCCCGAGTCTCCTCTTCGGACCAACCCTGTAAAACCCACTCTTCAACCTTACACAGCACAGGATCATTTATTGTTTCCCTGGCAATTTCGATCACTGAAATAGGCTCGTCTTCCATGTCTAGCATAAAAATTTCCCTGGGTCCTATATTAACAGTTTCTGAAATGTTCAATGGAGTCTGTTAAGCCCATCTGCATTTCCATTATGTTTCGCTGGTCTATATATAATGTTATAAGCATAACCTCCTAGCATTAAGCTCCACCGTAACATCCGCGGTGTCATAACACTTGGCGTCTGGCGGCTAGGATGAAATAATCCTAGAAGTGGCTTGTGATCTGTGACTATTGTGAAAGATCGGCCCAAGAGAAACTGTTGGAACTTGTTGACACCAAATAAAACCGCCAAAGCTTCCTTATCGATTTGAGCATAGTTACGCTCAGAGTGACAGTGTTCTTGATCCAAACGCTACTGGAGCTTCCATTCCATTATTCATAGCATGGGAGAGGACCACTCCAAACCTATAAGGAGATGCATCACACGATAGTATCAAAGATCTACTCCTATCATAATGTGTCAGAACTAAGTCTTATATTAAAATGGCTTTTGCTTTATTGAATGAACTCTCGTGGCTTTGAGTCCACTGCCATTGTGTATAGTTGTCTAGTAGACAGTCTGGGGGTTCAAAGACAGTAGCTTTGTCCATCAGGAATCTCTCATTAAAATTGAAATGTCCTAAGAAAGCTTCAAATTCTGTTTTGTTTTTAGGTGCTGGATCTTTGTGTATGGCTTCAACTTTGTCTTGTAGGGGGTGGATGCCTTGGGTGTCTACCTGAAAACCTAAAAATGACACCGCTGGAACTCCAAACCTGCACTTGTCCTTCCTTAACTGCAACCCTGCATCACTCAATCTTTGTAGTACTTCCTGTACTATGGAATTAAGTTGTTCTCTATCTTTGCCCGCAATATAAGTATGTCATTCAGGAGTACCACTGTACAATGTATACCTGCTAATAGGACCTTCTAAAAGCCTCTGGAAAATCCCCGGTGCTGCACTAATTCCAAAAGGCATTCTTGTCACCTGCATCAAACCTTTTGGTGTATTAACCGTCAATATTTTAGAAAATTCTTCATCCATTTTAACTTGGGCATAAGCATTTGCGAGGTCAAGCTTAGAAAGTATGGTTCCACCTGTTAGGCATGCAAGAGCTTCCGTTTTAATTGGTAAAAGGGATTTTATAGGGCATAGTGCTTTATTAACTATACTTCGGTAATCCCCGCACAACCGCAGAGATCGAGGTCAAGCTTAGAAAATATGGTTCTACCTGTTAGGCACGCAAAAGCTTCAGTTGCAGTTAGTAAAGGGTATTTGTCAGGGTATAGAGCTTTATTAACTGTACTCCGGTAGTCCCCGCACAACCGCAGAGATCCATCCCGCTTTGGCACAATCACTAGGGGTGTAGCCCACTTTGAAAATGATACTGGTTTGTATATCCCTTCATCAACTAACCTTGTTATCTCTCGATTGACATCGTCTGTCAGTGTCAGTGGTATTGGACTGGTACTGAGTGGTACTGAGGTTGTACTGAGGAGTCCATTTATAATGAAACTAGTGGCCCAACATATTCTCCTAGTTTGTTATCTTCAAAAGATGAGATTTTCTGTACTGTCTGTCTCCATGAACTTACCATCAGTGATGTGGTGAATTCCTTGCACTTTAATTACCAACTCAGTGAACCAATTCCTCCCGAGGAGGCTTGGCCCATTTCCTTCCACCACAGTTACGGGCATAGTAGCGGACAGACCATTGTATGTGGCCTCTACATTACACCAACCCCGAAAACAATTACTAAATGGCCACAAACTGTCTTCCTTTACATGGCGCAGACAAAGGTATTAAAACTTAAGCCAGGTCAATGAGTGCAGTGACTGTTTAAGCGCAACACTCCACCTTTCCTCCTCCACATTTCATAATTTCAGTCAAGTTTTGTGCTACTTAAACAAGAATTCAGGTAGAGAATTTATGTCTTCAAGTTTAAACAACCTAAAAGTTATGTTTTTAAAGAATTAAGATATTAAAATGACATTTCTTATTGAAAGTTAAGAAAATTCTGTTCACTAAAATCGAAGTTGAGGGTTTATTATAAACGAATTTTTAACACGCATTGAAATGTATGTGGGCTGGTACCAATGAATTGTGTTCATTGTAGCCGAATGTGTACTACAACTGAGTTCACTAAAACCAGAGTTGACTGTAAATAACTAACGCACCTTGTAACTCCAACTAGGACAAAGGATAATGTCCTAGACTGCAACATGTGGTGCATCACTTCCTGCCATAACTACTCTAGTCAGTTTATTCCGGAATGACCAACATAACCTATCTGCATCATTGCTACATAGTATATTATATAAGCATACATAATTTTGAATACCAAAATACCCTTATAATTATTTCAGAGTGTGTTAGGCCTTTCTTTTATACTTACTCTTACTCAATGGCATTAGGAACTTGAAAGCTCATTGCCGCACTTACAAAAGTACACCACATATTCCTATCCTGTCCACCCGGTCCACCTCATTACACCCTATACATATCTTGAGCTAGTTCTATCCAGTCCACCTCATTACACCCTATCCATATCTTGAGCTAGTTCTATCCAGTCCACCTCATTACACCCTATCCATATCTTGAGCTAGTTCTATCCAGTCCACCTCATTACACCCTATCCATATCTTGAGCTAGTTCTATCCAGTCCACCTCATTACATCCTATTTCTTTCAGGTCCATTCTAATGTTATCCTCCCATCTGCGTCTAGGTCTTTCCATTGGGTTTGCCAGTTAATACCCTGAACAAAGTCCTAGAATCTCCCATTCACGCTTCATGTAATCTATGAGATTTTATTATCCTTTCACTGTATTGTGAGGAGTAAAGGCTTATCCTTTTTTATATAATTTTAAATAATTAATTTTACACATCTTTAATGTCATAATTTAAATGATAATGCTTCAAATATTGTGTTGGCCCATATAAACATCTAGGAAAATATAAGTTTTTGAATAATTAGTTGTATATTTAAGTTGTTTTTATATATATATATATATATATATCATCAAATAACTATTATAGAAACACATTGATGGAAACAAAGACTAAACATCAGATTTGTTTGGTCTTGTTATTATTTTTATGGGGAGGTTGGGTTTTGAATCCTGGCCAAATGTAGGTAGAGAGGTTTTCCTAATTTGTTTACCACCCTCCATCTATGCAAATGTGGGTACATTTTCTCTCAATTATATCTTACTCATTGCTTACATATTGGAATGATGAAAATGTATAGCTATAATAATAAATTGAAGCAAACATGTTTCTATCGGTTTTAGCCTGAAACATGCCCCGAGAATGAAAATTTTGCCCTTAGACACAACAGACAAGGAAACACGTAATTGAGTTTGAGACCACTGCAGTGAGTCATTCATAATCATCAGACAACTGTCAACCAGCACCTCCACCCACCCTCCACCACCTTTCCATCTCCACCCACCCTGCAATACCTGTCTTTCCAGTCACTCCACCACCTTTTACCTCCACCCACCTTGCAACACCTGTCTTTCCAGTCACTCCACCACCTTTTCACCTCCACCCACCCTGCATCACCTGTCTTTCCAGTCACTCCACCACCTTTTCACCTCCACCCACCCTGCATCACCTGTCTTTCCAGTCACTCCATTAGTGACCTTAACATTCAAAACCCAAACACTCGATTGTTGGTTGTCAAAGTGTCCATGTGGCGGTGGCTTCTGCTCACACCTTACCCTCAGTGACACAAACTTTATATTTCAAGATTTTTCAACATTAGCTTTGTTCATACAACCTCAAATGCATGTGGACCACGCTTCACCAATGAAGTCACATTTTATTGCTAGAAGATTGTGTGTCAAGCTGACCACAGGGTTGGTATGGAAAAGTGTCATGTTGACAGCACTGTTAGTTGCAACAACTAGTGTGTTTACCTTAGCAGGTTAGTAATAGCATAACTTAATGTCAGGTTGCTAGCATTGTCATAGAAATGAGTGTTTGTCAAAATAAAATTAAATTTTTTTACTTAATTCTATAATCACAAAGGCTATATTTTTTCCTCCAATCATTTGTGTACTCACAATCTACTCATCATTAAATTGAAGCGAAGGTTCTTAGTTTATTTTACAAATCCAATAAATATTGGTCAATCACTTTTATAAAATTAACTATTTATGTACATCCGATAATATCAAATGATTATTCACACCAACTGTCCCTTAAAAGGTTTTTTACTTAGAACTTACTGTAAGCTCTCTAAGCTTGGGGCAATATACAAACTCTCTCTGTTGATATGTTTTAAATTAAGTTGTCATTTCGTGCTCTATTCCTTAAGGATATTTGTAACTTTAATATTAAATAATTTCCAAACAACAGGAGATCTTACCATACATATACAGAAATTAAAATCACTCTTGAATGTTTTATATAAGACAAAATAATACTTTGTTTATACTTTCCACTTAAACTTTATAGCTCATATACCAGCTGGTGACATGAGTGCATTCTGTCGATAAATTTCAGGAGCTGGTAACACTTATTACAAAGCTTGTACCACCTTTTACTATAAAGATAACCTTTAAAACAAATTAGATATTCTTGGCGAGCTTAAGCTCTAAGTATCATGTAATCCAAATAATAATTTTTAAAATGTTAAATATATTATTTATAGTGCTGGGGGTCCGAGGTTCAATCGTCGGTCCAGGCACAGATTTATCTGATTACCAAACCCTTCCTTCACCTCTGACAAGATGTGTATTAATCACAACTTGTGAATGTGAGGAATGCCAGGCCTCTACCGTGGTTCGGATCCCACGTTAAACTGTAGGTCCTCCATTTCATCTCACAATCACCTTACCATTATACATTAGCGTAAGTGTGTACAAACCAAAAGAGTAGTAAGACGCGGTGATAATAATACTAATAATAATATTTCTACTTAACTTTAGCCTATGTTTCATCAAAAATAATGTACAGTTTCATATTTTTATTTTTTATTATTTTTTCCCCTAACTAAGAATATACACTTATTCTTTACAATTACCTAACTTATATGTTATACGTTTTCATTGGGTTTTTTTAGCTAAACAAATTCAAACCTTTTAAAAAATAAATTAATCTTTTTAAGTTGTTGTAAAACTCATTGGTGTATATTAATAATTTCTATGCATATTTACACTAAATACTTGTTAAGTTATTACAATATAAATTACAAAACTATATTTGCAAAAAATTTTTAAAATAGTGTTCTTTAAACTATAATTTTTACTATTTTAAAGCAGTTCACCAGCAATTTGGATTTTTTTTATCCAAATATTTTATAAACTAAAGTTTTATATTGATTTTATTCATGAAAAATATACACAATAATTTAACAACTGCTTCCATCAAATAAATCATCAAATTATGGGTCAAACTGCTTCCATTAGTAGGAAACACACAAAACAATGTTAAACATTGCTTCCATTAATTAGAAACATTAGTTGAATATGCTACACATTACGTTCATACTTTGTTGTCTTTCAAAGCCGCTTAACACAAGCTAAAGATTTTTAGTAGCTGTGATTGAAATCATAATACAATTTGACACACCTTTCTGAAGACCAAGAAACTTTGACTCCAAAAGGATCCAACCCAAAGTCTTGGGGGAAGGGGGGGCGGGGGATTTGGGCATCATTTTAGGACACAACTTAGTGGTCTTGCTAATAGAAACGTTTATTTCCTACAAAAAGAGTTAAACAGTTGTATGTTGTTTTGGAGCAGAAAAAACTGTAATTCTTATATACACTGTCGGAGCGTAATCTTTCTTTCTGGCGGAGCCAGGTCAAAGCTTACAGGTAATGATTTTTCCTTGCCACATGTTAACATATTAAATTAAATTCATTTAAGTTTTCCTGATTTTAAAAATCACTAAACAAATCTACAAACAAAAAGAATAAAAGAATACAGGTTTTGAATTAAACTGACCAAATGATAACATTACGTGTACATAAGTTGGGCGCATTTGTTGTTCTGACCGGTAAACATATCGATGACTGTTGTTGAAGTTTGGAATATCAACCATTTCTTCCTTATGTATAGAACAAACAGCCAGCCAATTTAACCGGTCTTGCCCCATGGTGTTCCTAAGGAACGTCTTGATTCTTTTTAATGTACTGAAACTACGCTCTGACTCAGCTGTTGAAACTGGAGTGGTTAATGTTATTTTTAGGGCTTTACACACTTTATAAAATGAATCCTTAAAGAAATGCTTCATGAAAAAAAATTGTACAGTGTATGTATGTGAGGTATATTTACAAAATAAAGCACTACTCAAGTGGTCATCTAACACACTATCGAGATTGCCAAGTAAAGATGACAAATTAAAAAAATTGCCTCAATTTGCTGATTCTTGATTTTCATTATAACCTCTTGATGCCATTTCATTAGTACCACAGTATTTTAAGCATTCTATTATTCTGCCTAATATACGCCTATTTGTTGACACCTGTTCATTGTGCTTTTGGACTGAAATTTTGACTGCGGAATCTAGCTGTGATGCAATATTTACTGTTTCAAATGTTTTAAACTTACATGCATTTTCCAAATGAATTGCACATTCCTTATGTTTTAATTCTTTCACTTAAATGATCTTTACAGCCTGTTGTCCAAAACCTCTCACTGCCAAATAATAAACAATAAAAACAAAGAAAGCTCTGTTTTTCTTCATTCACAGTTAACTACAGTTTTTTTACCAAACCAAGCATAAAAAAAAGTTCTTTTTTTCTCGCCATCGACCTGCATAAATCGAAAGTCATTAGGCTGATGTGTTCCTAACCATTTAATTTCAAGTTTTTCTTGCAGTTTTAGTGATGAAAACTGAGTTTTTCTTAAGGAATTTACTTTATTCATTTTAATTAATCATTTTTACTCGTCATCTTACTTCTTGGGTCTTAACACATACTAAAACACAGACGCAAAAACAAAATATAAACCACCTTTATTGTATAGCGGGCCTGCTCAGACTGCCCCATTTGCTAGTGTAAAGCTCACAATGGAATGTTTAGGGGGCATTGACCTCAAGAGACATATCTCACACTGGGCATGGCTTCTCTGAGAGGGCCTGTCACAGCGGACCTGCGTCACCTAGATTCATTCACTAGAGCGCTGGTACAGTCCACGCGTGACGATTGGAGCGAGGAATGGATAGTCTTGACTAAAATACTATATAACAAATCCAATAATTCACTGCATGTAGAGAATGGTGCCCCACTTCATATTCATGTTTTTACCAAAATATTTTTTAGGATTAAAAGAAATATATATAAAAAAAAGTTTATGTTCAAAAAATGTTTGTGAGGCCTGGCCCCTGCTTGTATATATAAGTAGTTTCAAAGACTTTTTCAATATGTATTTATGTAATTTATATTCAAAACTTATTTCATCTATTATTACTCTTCTAAAATTATAATTATAAATAGCAAAGTTTGTTTTGTATTTTTAAGCCCAAGACGTAACTAAATGAAACTAAATAATAATATTACTAATATAATGAATATTTAATTGTGTACACCTCATATGAATGTCTAGTTATTAGGGCGTATTACATTTCAGCCCCTTACAATAACTACTTTGCCTTAACAATGGTATGCAAAAAGCAAATTTGACCCCCTTATAACTCGTGATCTTCAATGATTTGAAATCATTGAATCACTATTTATAGTTTATAATTAATACACTTGTTAAAATTGTGCAATAAAATTTATTGTCAAATGACCTTAAAGAGTAAAAAACAATAATTTTTTTTAAAATTTTGAACATTATAAAAAAACAATATTTCTAATAACCTTTAATTTGCCATAAGTGCCTTAGTTCACCATATTCTTATCATAAATGCAATAAACTTTATATTTTACAAACAATACTCTTGATGCATGTATATTTTTTCAAATAATTACAAACTATGCATCATGCTATTTTTTCATGTATTATTTATATTTGAATTACATAAAAGTATATTCTAAAAAAAATAAAGTATGTTGTGTTTACTTCACTCCATGTCTATATGGTATTATTTATATTTAATACAGCTGAGCAAAATACTACTTTTGATTGAAACGGCAAATCTTTGGTTGGTTTGTACACAAGAAGGAGAAAGTTTTCACATACTTAAAGGGCACATAATTATGACTATACCAGCAATGTAAAGTTCTTTCAAAGTGAAAACTAAAAGCTGTATTGTTGCAGTATTTTCTAAAGTTGTAATTATTCAAGAGAGGGTTGAATATGGTAGCACTGTAATACTGGTGAAACATAAATTATTTTATTCATATAAAACATTTTATTTCTGTGCACCATAGAAAATGGTGATGTACCTGACCCTTGTTAAACCCCCAGGGATATAAGTGGGCTACCACCAATTAACATACAACTTGTGTGAATTGTCAATGAATTGTTTCGGTGAAGAGTTGAACAGTGTATGCTTTCTTTTTCTAACACTCATATTAAAATGACAGCTACATCAACAAAATACGTCTTAAATAATTTCTCATCTCATTTGTTATGTTCTTAACTCCTATAATATATGTTCCAATAATTTCTAGTTTCTAACACTTTACACTTTTTTGCACACTTTAGTAAAAAATAGTTTTATGTTAAATCACTCTCATTGGCTAACAAAAATTAGTATAAAAATACATATTTATTTGTTTATTGTTTTTAAGGTGTTTTAGTTTAGATGGTGATGAGGTGAATAAAACCATGTGGGCCCAACGAAATAGTGGCACTGTTTATTGATGCGGCTAAGTGTGTAGGAAGTCTAGACGAGACCAACTTTGGTTCCTACTTTCAATGGCCGGCTGACTTCTTAGCATCCTTAGCATGCCCGCTTAATAACACTGCACCACTCTGAAAGTATAAAGCAATAAGAAGATAGTAACACTACCTATACCATACAATGAGGGGTACATTTCAATGGGTCCTTCTAAAATGGAGGCAATCTAACCTTCTCCTTCCCTAGTTTGGCATTAACCATGCCTTCAAATCTCCATCTTTATCACACAGTGAAAAATTTGACCAACTTCCGTGGGTGAGGAATGTCTTGACTTCTTGGAATAACTTCTCAGAGATAATAATAGATAAGAAAATATTTACACACAATTCTAGGGCCTGGAAGTTTATGCTATATCATATTTTTATTTTCACCTCGAAATTAATGTTTAATGAATAATAAAAAAATTATATCACCCAACACCAAATATACACATTTTATTTTGTATACCTATACGTGAATATTTTGAGCCATTTTTAATTTTAGGTCGTATTTACACTATTTTGGTGGGGGGAATAGTCATATTCCGATTAAAATTACTTTAAATAACTGTATAGTTATAATTTCTGTCAAACCCAATATGTAGCACTTCACAGTTTATATTAATGTTGTTATTGCATAAATATTTTGTGATCAGTCACCAGATTACTTGTAGGTGTTGGTTTTGCTTGCTCAAAATAAATTCACTATTCCTGACAACTTCAAGTAGTCCATGCCTATTCTAGAGACCTTTTTTGGAGAAACCTAAGTAATACCGACTTTGGGGAGCTTAGCTTGTGGGGGAGGGTTGGTCAGTGACCCTTCACAGAAGAAATGTTTTGTCACCCCAATGAATTCTTGTTCTGGGTTGGTTATCTTTAGAATGTTTCTGTGAATTAGTTGTGAGCTTGTCTGATCAATAATTATTAGAGATTTATAAGCTAATTTCTTTTAGGTCTACTGCAAGTTACTTCCTTGATTTGAAGCATATTTTTAATCATATTCTTTATCACTAAAATTAATTTTTAGTTCATATATTGGTAATTTTAAGGCATAGGCTATTTGCATGCATATTTTGTGATTTTTAAGGTCATAAGCATCAAAGCTTTAATCACAACATAAAAAAAACTTGAACAATTGATAGTTGCCATAAATGAGACATCGACGTTATAAGAAAATACATTCATAGAAATAGTCAACTTTTCAGACGATGTTTTATATGTATAGTCGGTTCAGCATAGGAATTATTTTCTGAAAGACCTTTTACCCTACCAGAAATCTATTATATAGTAGGATATTGGTAGGAAAAAAGACATTTCAGAGAGTAATTCCTACCGTGAATGGAATATATCACTAGCTATAAAGCAACAAATTCTTTTCAAAACTATTTTCTTTAAATACCAGGTTTTAAACATTTAGAAGATAGCCTAGATAATGAAAATACCATTGATATTTAGTCATAAGTTCTTTGTTGTACATTACTGTCTGAGATAAATGTTTAATTGTATAGTATTGTAGGGTAATTACCCTCAAGCTATCTAATATATAAATAGTTTTTTAATGTTTTTTTATAAAAGTGAAACTTTAATTGTCTATGAAAGTGTGATAAAGTCTATAAAGGTTTTTGGTCTACTACACAGTTGTAGATATTTGAAATAAATTAGATAGGAATGTATTTAATTAATAAGTGTGGGCAGAGATGGCTGATCGGGGTGCCATTTGGAAGACGAGGGAGGTGGGATCTCACCTAATAATCAGTTTGAATTTGTTTTAACAATTATTACAATAAATTAAAAACAAGAAGGAAGCAAATATATTCTTTCAGTAGGCCTACTATTCTTTGAAAAACAAACATTATCAATTACAATGCCATCCGGTGGCTGAATAGTAGTATTATTTAAAACTCATCAATAATGTCACCCAGGTTCGTATCTATAGCCATCCTTTGTTTAATGAATGGGACCATGAGGTAATGTAGCAGGATCTCAAGTCTACATTAGTAACTACTCTTGGAATAGCCATTGAAGTAGTTTCTATAAAAAAAATATGCAGTATTTCGTTCTTTTGTCCCTACAACATTTTCATTTTGTTTTGTAGCTAGTGAGGGTGCCCTTGCACCCACACTGCACAAACGTATGATTTAATTATCTGTACTATGTAGCATTTTAAGGTGATTTAATAATAAAGGCCAATGATTCGATTACAGGAGAGAGCAACTTTTTTTATGTTAGTGAATATTAAAATGCTTGGCAGCAGGAAAGTATGCTTGGGTTAAGCCTTTACGCTGATCTTGGTTTAGTTCTTCAACTAACCCCAGCTCACTCTTCATGCTAAACAATTAGTTCCCCCCATCTTATAAATCCATGAGCCTCAACTACTAAATAATAGCTATATTGGTTAAAATAATAGTAAAAGTCCAACTTCAATAGGAAAGGCAGCTAAAACACTAATAATATAATATAGTAACATGTAACATGTTATCAGTTTTGGGTGGGAAAGATTACAATACTTGAATATTCCATTACATTGTTTGAATAGGTAAGAGGTTAGTTAATGTTCTGTGATGTGACATTACATTGTTTGAATAGGTAAGAGGTTAGTTAAT